>LFZO01000205.1:57670-90432 GCA_001578225.1 Pseudocercospora musae | reverse complement strand
TCGAATCCGGTAGATAGATTATATAGACTACGACGCGCGATTTTAGTACTTCTATAAGGCTATAGCTCGGTAGAGTACTCGATATTACTTAAAATTAAAGAATAAGGTTCTTTTTGTAATTATATAGTAATAAGACGTAGCGGATTTTAAGATTTCTATATATAAAGAGTATAATCGCTATTCGTATTCTACCTATTCTCCTAATAGATTATATAGCCTCTACAAAATCCGATAGAACCGGATTAGACGAAAAACAAAGGATATATAGTAGTCTATATAGGAGGTTATTTAGGAAGCGTTAGGGTTAATTAGTACTACTATAGAAACTAGTAACTCTATTACGGAATACGTATAATACAATTATATAAGTATATATATACCTAGTTTTTCGTCTAATTAGAGATAGACTTTGCTTAGCCTACTACGTAGAGAGCTATACATTATAGAGTAACTATCTAGACCTAGAGGTTAGATACCTAAGGTACTAAGTCTTAGCGAGGATACTTCCTTATACGCTTCCTTCTACCTCTAGATAGAACTATACGATAACTCGTTTATCTCCTATACCTTACTATCTCGTAATATTTTATCGTACTATCCGTTAAGTCTATTATAGAAGGTTTTAGGGCTACCGAAAACGTATCGGTATAGTATACTATCGTTAGGAAGAATTTTCTTCGAGTAACGCTAAACGGGCGCGTATATATCTAGTTAGAACGACTAGCTAGCTATAGAGTCGTACCTATAGTTATAAATAGATAGTAGATTATTAGGATAATCGTCTTATAAACATTTAGTTACGTTAGTCTAGAAGCGGCGTCTACCGAGGATCGCGCATAGAACTAGTTAAATTAGGACATTAATCCGAAATACGTTAAGAGAAAGTTATATAGTAGCGATAGCGATATAGTAGCTATAGGTTAAGTTAATAGTTTTTACTACTCGAGCGAGATATAGAGAAGTTAAGTATTTAGTTACTAACCTATAGTTAGTCTTTATACAATCTATACTTAGTTTCTATATACTATAGTCTTAGTCTTATTTTAGGTCTTATAGTTTAGTTTCTATATACTACTTACTATTTCGTTTATTGTCCTATATCTAGTTAATAGCTAGATCTAGATACTTAGTATAAGGTTCTCTCTTAACTAGCTAACCTTAAGGTAAAGGATACCTAGGCGCTAAAGGAATATAAGGTAGCGTAGGTACTCCGGAAGGAGTAAGAGGAGGGATTAGAGAACGAAGAAGATAGAGCTTTCTTAGAAGGTACGGAGATACCTATATTACTACTATAGCCGATTTAGTAAAGAATATTCCCTACGCGTAACGGTATCGATACTAACATTACTACTACTATACTAACCGCTATACTAAAGGATAGAGTTAATCCTAATCTACTACCTCCGCTATTAGCTTCGAAGCCTTTCCTTAAACCCTAAGCGAGCCTACGACCTCCTCTTCGCGAAGAGCCGGAACTATCGTCTACTAACCCTTTTAGAAGGTAGGTAATAGTAAAGAGTACTAGGTTTATAGGATATAAAGGAAAGAGCTTCGCTACTCTAGGTATAAGACATAATCTTTCCTCCGAGTAACCTTTATAAGCGAGAGTCGAAGATAATATAGATTCGGATATCTAGGTACTAGAAGCTAAGGATAGTTATTTATATAATAATAGCGCTCGAGCCTACGTACGATATAAGCCTAAAGATCGCTATAATGCCTTAGCTAAGCGTATAATAGAAGTCCGCTTACTAGAAGTCTACTTACTAGTTAACTTCGATAGTAATAATAGTTCTTAGACTTAAGGACGTTCTTAGTAGTAACAAGCTATAGCCGCCCTCCTATTACGTTAGGCGAAATCGAAGGCTTATTAATTCCTAAAGATGCCCCAAATACCGGGAGCCTTTCTAGAAGACAAGTTAGAAGCGTATAAGTCCTACGCTATCTCTAAGGCTAAGGAAGAATACGATATTATCGATACGGCCTTTATCGAGAAGATTAAAGCTATCCTACCCGAGGACTAGCGTATCTATTAGGCATCCAAAGTTATACGTAAATATTAGAAGGACCCGATATTAGACCCCGATTAGTACTCTAATAACGATAAAGAGGATTTAGATACCTAACGCTATATTAATCTAAATCTACTCTTTACCGAATCTCTAATATTCGACCCTATCGACTAAGATATAGAGTACGCTACTTTTTAGGCTAAAAACTACGTAGCGAAGAGTATAAGGGATTTCTAAAACAAGGTAATCGTACGACCTCGTACCTAGTTCTATAGTTTAGCGTATATCCTTAATAACTATACCGAGCTCCGGAAAAGCTAGTCTAATACTACCTTCAAGGCTAAGAAGTAGATAAGTAAAGCCGTCTTATAGAAAATAAGGTATAACGACTTAGAAGTTAAGTTATAGGAAGCTAAGAAGTATAGGAAGTAGTCTATCGTTCCTATAGACCTAACGTAGTCGAAGGCCTACTAGGAGCTTAGGAGCTTCGCTAATTATCGCTTAAAGACCTTAAATAACTAGAAGATCTAGTTAGAGGACTAAATAGTATTACTCGAGGTATAGCTATAGTAAAAGATAGACGTATAGGTAGCGATATAGGCTTAACTTAAGGAATTCTCTTATACTAATCCTAAGACGTAGGCTAAGCGCGACTTGATCGATATTATAGTACTACGCTAACGAGATCCCGCTTAGGTAACGACAATAGGAGACCTATTATAGTAAGTATACTAACGAGCTTTTATACGACCCTAATCCGCTCGTATATAATCTCTCCGCCTATAGCTTAATTCGGTAAGAATAGTACTAGTAGCTATCCCTATTCTACTTTAATAAGCCTATATACCTCGTAGAGCTAGTATAGCTCCCTCTAACGTAGTATCCTATTACGTTCCTCGTAACCGAGTTAAATAGCCTAATCTACCTACTTTCGAAGGCAACCGAGCGGACTATAAGTCCTAGAAGATTAAATACTAAGTAAAGCTATTAAGTACCTTCGATATAGATAAAGTTAAGTAAGCTTTTAACTATATACTAAGTATTACGAAAGAGGAACCCTTTACGTTAGTCGTTAAGAATACTCGGAAGAACGATATCTAGTAATCCCTCGAAGAAATATAGGACGCCTTCGATACTAACTAGGACGAGAATAAAGAAGAGTAGATAGTAAAGGCTTAAACTAAGCTTAGTACTATGTAATAACCTAAAGGCAAGGATACCTTTAATAACTAGATTATAGAGTATTGTAAGCTTCTTACATAATCGAAAGAGGTCCCGAATTCTTTTAAGCTATAGAATAAGCTTAATATAAAATATAAGAACGAGTTAAAGAATAAGTAGCGACTACCCTTTAACGAGTTCTATAAAGAAGCTAGAGTATTGTAAGAAGCTTAGGGCATAATTAAGGACTAAGCTAAAGCGCGTAACGATAACTATAAGAAAGGTAGCTATACTAACGATAATAAAGCTAGAAACGCCTATCGACTAACTCGCGCCCTTCTCTAAGCTAACGCCTATACCGCTATCGGGTTCGATAACCGTAAAGCTATTCGTATTATCCCGATAAAGTATAGTAAGATTACTCCCGCTTCTAACGTAGAGAAGGAGAAGTTTAAGCGCGAAAATAGATATTACCGATATAGAGAAATCGGATATAGGTTACGCGATATAGCGTATATAATACATTTTAGTAAAGGATCTTTTACCTTTAGTTACGTTAATAATAGTACTCCTATTAGCGAATATAGCCGTAATATTCGCTTAGCTATAATAGGTAAAGAAGGATCCGATACGGAGTAAGAGCTATAGTCTAATAGCTAAGAAGATAAGGCTAAAGACTCCGACGATTACTCGGAAAACGACGAACCTTAGGAGTAAGTCGCAAACCTAAGGATACTATCGAGCGTAACGAAGAAACCCTTTACTCCTTAAACGATAAAGACGAAAGCGAGAGTATAGCTAGTACCTACTTAGAATCCCCTAGTATATTAAAAACCGGTTATATATATATATAGAACCTAAGCATAGTCGATATATAGTATACTCCGCCTATATACTCTTACTACGCCTATAAAGGCGTCGTTTCTATAATCCTCGAAAGACTCCTACTAAGCCTATTACCGATTAAGCGCGATCCTTAATTAACTACGGTACTACTACTTAATTTACTTATCCTAAATTTATTCGTACTTACCGTATTAAAACGTTCCCGTTAGCCTCTCTAAAGCGACTTCGTTTAGCTAATAGAAGAAGGTCTAAACTAACCGAAGCTACCTAGATTACTATTACTATTAGAGATTATATAGATATATCCTTATTCTATATTACTAATATAGATTAATATAATCTAGTCCTTAGTATGTCTTGGCTCGTAGAACACGATCCTTAGATCTCCTAGAAATACTATACTCTTAATTTTAACTCTAACTATTACTATCGCTACTATAACCGACGAAGCTTACTATACTTAGTAGTATTAGATTAAAAGAACGCTCGTACAAAGGTTATTCCCTACGACTATATAAGCTCTACTAAAGACATCTATATAATTAGCGCGTACGTATTTAATCGCTTAGCTAAGAAGCGTAACTACGAGCTTTTAGTCTTATAGCCTAAAGACTTTAGCGATTACTATATACTCTCTAGTCTCGAAGTACCTAAGGAAGCTACCTTGGCTACAATATTACCTAAAGATTATAAGATATTTATAAAGAAATCCCGTAACGTAGATCCTTATAAAAAGCTACTCCCTTAATACTAGTATCTCGCCGAAGCTTTTAAAGACAAGGACTATACTACGTTACCTACCTATAATACTTAGAACGACTACGCTATTAACTTAAAGCTAGTAGTATAGCCGCTATATCAAGATTCAAAAGGGTTATCCTATAAATACCGAATAACTAGCTACTATAAAAAAGTATATAGACGATTAACTAGCGAAAGGAATAATCGAAAGATTAAGCTTATCGTACGCCTCTCTAGTACTACTAGTAAGGAAACCTAGAGGAGGGCTCTATATATATATTAACTATCGCGCGCTTAACGAACTTACTATTAAAGACCGGTATCCTATTCTACTTATTCGAGAAATACTAGACTATCTCTACTAAGCTAAATAGTTTACTAAGCTCGACATAGTCGCTATCTATAATAATCTCTATATACGGAAAGGAGATAAATAGCTTATAGTATTTATTACCCGATACGGACTCTACTAGTACAAGGTTATATCCTTCGGATTATATAATAGACCGAGCTCCTTCTAGCGATATATTCATACTATATTGCGAGAATTCCTAGATAATTTCGTTACTACATACCTCGATAACGTACTTATCTATATAGTAGGCTCCGAAGACGAATATACTAATTACGTAGAAACAGTTATTAAGAAGCTTATAAATACCTAGCTACCTATCGATATTAATAAAAGCGAGTTCTACGTTAAACGTATTAAATACCTCGGATTATATATTACTACCGAGGGTATCGAAATAGATCCTACAAAAGTCGAAGCTATAGAATACTAGTAAATACCCTAGAATATAAAGGATGTTTAAGCCTTTCTCGGATTTGTAGGGTTCTATCGTCGTTTTATCTATATATTCTCTCGTATAGTAGTACCTCTAATAGCTCTAACTAAGAAAGATCTAGATACTAAGAAAGAATTCGTATAGAACTAGACTAGCGACTATTAAAGTATATTCGAGTATCTTAAGAAAGCCTTTACCTTAGTACTAGTACTATCGTATTTTATATCTAGCGAAGAGACCTAGGTAGAGACTAACTCTTCCGATTAGGTTACTATAGGAGTATTATTATAGATAAGGAATAGTAACTTAGTACTAGTCGCTTTCTTTTCTAAGAAGATATTACCTACTAAGATTAACTATAATATCTACGATAAGGAGTTACTTACTATTATTAAATACTTTAAGGAATAGGAACCCGAGTTAATAATATAGGACGTTAAAGTAATTTTAGACTATAAGAACCTAGAGTACTTTATATCTACGAAAAAGCTTAATCGACGACAAGCTAGATAGATAGAATTCCTATCGTAATTTAACTTTAAGATAACGTACCGGCTAGGTAAGTAAGGTACTAAGCTAGATAGCTTAACGCGTAGGTCTTAAGACCTACTATAGGATATCGATAACCCGCGCCTATAATATTAGGAACGTACTATCCTTAAGAGCTATAACCTCGACCTCGTTACTAACTTCGCTATATACTACGAGGATAATAGCGGATACGAATTAGAGGCATTAGTATATAAATAGTATAACGAGGAAGTCGTTAAGGATAACGACCTAGAAAAGGAGGAGGATAAAGTGCTAGAAATCTCGCCTAATACTACCTTACCTATATAGATTAATATAGAATCCGCGATTAATAGTATATTCGAGTAATCGTACGAACAAGACTCGATAAAGTCCTTTATATAAAGTACCCGAAAGTACTTAGAGATAGGCGTAGTATCTACGTAGATAAGGACGAATAAGATTACTCCTAACGACTATAAGATTATCGAAGATCGCCTTTATATTAATTCTCGCCTATATATACCTACTTTTAAGAACCTTTAGATAAGGATTATTTAGCGCTTCTATAATAGCCCTACTACTAGGCATTAAGGCATTAATCGTATCCTCGAACTAATTATACGTAATAACCTCTTTTAGCTAAAGATAACTACTAATATAGCGCGTTACCTACGTAACTACCGCGCTTACCGAAGGACTAATCTATCGAGACTATAGAAGCCTAGTACGCTCTTGGTATTGCCTACTCTACCTAAGCTATAGTCGTATATTATCCTAGATTATATTATAGACTTGCCGCTAAGCTATAACGAGTATCTAAGTAAAGATTAAGTTTACCGCAATATCCTTATAGTAACCGATTACCTAACTAAACAAGTACGCCTCCTTCCGACCGATTGTCTAGATACTAAAGATACTACTTAGTAAGTCTATTACTTTATCTTCCTGACGTACGGAGTACCTTCCGTTATCTTTAGTAACTAAGGAGTTTAATTTATTAGTACGTTCTTTAAACGTCTATACGCGTACCTTAGTATTACTTAGAATATCTCTTCCGTATTCTATCCTAAGATAGATAGCTAATCCGAGTATACTAACTAGATCCTCGAGTAGTACCTACGTGTCTTCTATATATACTAATAAGAAGACTAGATTAAATAGCTATCGCTCGCTAAGTTTATAATAAATAACTACGTCGCATTATATATAGAACTAATGCCTTTCTTCGCTAATATAGGCCGCTACCTAAGGATAGGTTTCTAGGACCTTCTAGGGCGCCCTTAAGTAACTAAGTAGTAACTAACTAATATTAAGCTAGCTAATAAGGTCGCTACGCGTATACGTAATATCCTCGAAGAATATTACGCTTCGTATATATTAACCTAAACTAAAAACGTAGATATAGCGAGTACTAACCGCTCTATAGCGCCTAACTATAAACTAGGTACCTTAGTCTAGCTCGATACGCGATACCTAAAGACCGACTAGCCTAATAAGAAACTAGATTACAAATAGCTTAGACCGTTTCTAATTAATAAGGCAATAGGGCGTCGTTTATATAAACTAACCCTACTAGACTTAATAAAACTAATATATCTAGTATTCTATATAAGTATACTAAGAACTATAGCTAACGATTCCCTACCTAGATAAGAACTAGTTAACGTTCCTCCGCCTATCCTAGTTATACGCGATAATAAAGAACTAGCTAAAGAAGAGTAGGAGTTAGAAAAGATTTATAGCTCGCAGAAAGTAGAAGATAGAGAGATATAATAAGGCACTATAGAAAGACGGATCGGAGACTAAGTAGAGATAGGATAATTTCCTTCCTAGAGTAGAAGAGCTAGTTACCGAATACTACTAACGATATCCTCGTAGACTAAAGCCCGCTATAGCGAAGGATCTACTATTGCCTACTAAGTAGTATAGACTATTAGTAATATAAAAGGGCTATACTTCTCTACTATAAACCGCTATTATATTAATACTAGCCTCCGATCCTAAGAAGACTCGCTACTAAGTAGTTAAGACTAGACCTAGTATTAACGTAATGCCGCATAGGCCTACCGGTAGGACCTAACGTCGTAGGTAAGTTAGCTAAGTAAGCGGACGGTATAAGGTACTCGTACTACCTACTAGGAATCGGAGTTAGCTATAATATATAGATATTACGTATTAGATATATAGATATTGTTTACAAGTATCGGTATAGTTAACGACCTATTATACGTTATTAAGACGTCGTAGGAGCTCCTTATAAAGGAGGGGAGTACTATTACGGAGTAACTATCTAGACCTAGAGGTTAGATACCTAAGGTACTAAGTCTTAGCGAGGATACTTCCTCGTACGCTTCCTTCTACCTCTAGATAGAACTATACGATAACTCGTTTATCTCCTATACCTTACTATCTCGTAATATATAAGTCCTTAATATATACTATAGAGACTAAAAAGTATAGTAATTATAATAGAAAGTACCCTACGTAGTTTAAGGTATATAAGACTAAGTAAGTAGTAGTAGAAAAGGTAAAGGTATTTTCTATATAGTTTTAGAAAAAGTAGAAGAACTCTAAAATCTAGAAGACCTAACTATATAAAAAAGAGGGCTTTATAGTAGTAATAGATAAGAAGAGAAAGGTATTTCTACTAGAGAAACCTAGCTAGAGTATAAGACTAGAAAGACTAGTAGACTTAATAACTTATTAGATATAGCTATAGCTTTAAAAAAGTAATAGAAAAAATTAACTTTATAAGTTTAGCTAGCTTTCTTCCTAATAACTTATAAGTCTTAGAGGTATAGCCTATAGAGGATCCGGAATTAGACTAGGAAATAGTAGACTAACTAAACTATATAGCTAAGAAATAATATAGATATTATAAAAGAGGTATATAATACGTAGTATATAGTACTCGATTAGGACTACTCGAATTACTAAAGAAGAAAGGGAAGAGAGGTATCTAGAGGGAAGATATATACCTATAGGCCAAGATAGGTCGCCCTAGCCCTTCTTAGTCTATTTCGACTCTAGATAGGCCGACTAGGCCCGTAATCGTAACATTGCCCCCCCCTCTCTATAGGCCTACGTCCTAGAGGCTAGGGATAGAAAACTTTACTTATAGTTACTATTATATATAAAGTAAACCTTACTATTATTCAAAAAGCTTACTTAGGTAGCGATAACGCTATTGCTATACCGCCGTAGGGATTTAAGCTATCTAAGTCTATTTAAATTAGTCCCTTTTATAATATATATCCTTTAGATATATCTTCTAGTACTACCGCTCTACTATCCCCTATACCTAGCGCTAGAGGGAGCAAGCTATAGTCGACCCTTCTTAAGGCGGGTTTAGGCTAACTTAGTATAGTAGCCCCCTTCTTTCTATTAGTAGCGCCCTTTTTAGTTATCGCTAGTCGCCTTTATATTACCCTAAGTCCTTTTAGACTATTTCGGCCCGATAGCTATCTATATAAAGTTTAATAGTAATCCGTACCTTAACTATACTAATATTATATAGGGCTATACTAGTAGAAGCCGTATTAGCCTTCTCGAGGCTATATATCCCTAAATCGACCCGTCTAATCGTAAGGAGGACCTTACTAACGAGACTAAGTACTTCGACTATCTAAAGTATACCTCCTATAGCTCGGGCTACTTCTAAGTAAGTCGTTTCGGCTCGAGATAGCTTAAATAGGACTAACTAGCGTCTAGATTCCCCTAGAATATAAGCCTACTATTAAGGTAGCTAACAAATTACGCTAGGAGGCCCTAGATGCCTAGACTAACGAGAAGAAGGCCCGAGAGGCCTACTAAGCTTATATATTAGTCTACGAGAAGGTTAAGAAGTACGTATTACCCTATAAGGAGTCGAGTTACGCTAATTAAGGTCCTTTAGGAAAAATCCCCGTTTTAAAGGTACCGGTAACCTCTATACCTATATAGGCAAGGCCGAGTTTAATATATCTAGTCCGTTTCGATTCTCTTCGCCCCGATTTGCCCTAGCTAATCCCTTTTAGGTCCCTAGAAGGACTACGACGCCGCGATAAGGAAGGAGATAGAGCGCGACCTAGCTACTAGAATACGTTTAGTTCCCTATAATCCATTTTAGCCCTAGCTAACCCTATTCGACTAAACCTCTACTAAGAAGCGTAAGCGAGTTAGAAATAGCTACGTTTCGTTATAGAAGAAGGCTAAAGGCCTCGAGAGAGACTAGTAGGAGGTAGCTAAAGGCCTAAGTATCCGCCTTTAGTTATACGTAGGTTAAGTCCTAGCGTTTTAGCGTAGCCTAGGCCGTATACCCTCTAGCGAGGCCTATACGTCTCTTATATAGCTAGTAAAGGAAAAGCTAAGCGCTAATAATCTATCTAAAGAGTTTATAACCCCTCGTAAGCGATTTAGTACCTAGTAGGCCCCTTTTAGATCGAGACGACCTATATACTTACTTAGTACGAGTCGAGGTTTGAGTTAGTAGTTCTAGCTACCCTTAGTTAGCCTATTTTAAGCTATTTACGTCCCTTAAGTAAGGAGTTAGCTAGATATACCTAAATATAGTTAACCGAGGCTAAATTACCTCGAGTTTGTCTATATTACCTCCCTTCGCCCTATTTAGGCCCGTCTCTACGTCTATTACGCCTTACTTAGGTACGTTTTACTAAATATTAAGGATACTAGGCCTATAGTAGGAGAGGAGAGTATATTTAGTACTAGAAGGGCTCGTATCTATATTTCGTTACTACCCTATAGTAGAGTACTACCCGTTTGTATAAGGAACGGATACTACTTCGTATTTACGTTCCTTTAGGGCCTCTTCTAGCCCTCCGTTCGTCTAGCGAACGCCTTAAGAGCTGCCTTACTTAGGTACTTCGCCGGTTCCTAGATATTTTCCTCCTCCCTATATCCTTTCTAGGATACAAGGTATTCCTACTTCCCCTTAGGCCCCCTTTCTCTCTAGATAATCCTTTCGACCTTATATATATCTAGGTCGGTCGTCTATACCTTAGGAGGGTCCTTCTAGTTCCTTTAGGTTACTTCTAGCTCGAGATAGTCCTCGAGGAGGAATATATAGAACGTAGGGTATATATTAAATCCCTTAGGTAGCTTAAGGTAGTACGCTACCTTATTAACTACCTTCTATACTCGGAAGGGCCCTATATACTTATAGTCTAGCTTCTTCGACTAGCGGACTATATCGAGGAACCTCGCGTTAAGGTATACCTAGTTACCGATAGCGTAGGTCTTAGGTTTCCGTCCCTTATCGTACTATCGGGCTTAGTACTCCTTTACCTTCTCTAGCCGAGCCTTTAGACTATCTCGAATGTCTCTTACTCTAGCTACTAGTACCTTAGCTCGGGGCGCCTTCCCCTCTATTTAGGGCATTTCGGGCTATCTAGCGTAGAGCGGATCCTAGACATTATATATCTAGAAGGGCGTTGCCTCTATTACTATATACTAACTATCGTTATAGGCAAACTCGGCTAGGCTTAGGAGGCGTACCTAGTCGTCCTACTCGAAGTTATAGTAAATACGTAGGTACTATTCTATCGTCTAGTTCTAGCGCTCGGTTTAACTATCTATCTAGGGGTAGTAGGCGGTACTAAGGCCCCTACGGATCCCTATATAGTAGTAGAGGCTACTCTAGAACTTAGAGGTAAGGATTAGCCCCTAATCGGACGTAATAGACTATAGGATACTATATAGACGGACTACCTCCCTTAAGAAGAGGTCTACTAGCCCTTCGGCGGTAATTCCCTTCCGATATAGTATATAATAGGCTATCTTAGAGTACCTATCTACTATAACGAGGATACTATCGTAGGTCTAGCCTAGGACGGTACTTAGGAATAGATCGGTAACGAAGTCGAGCGTTAGATCTTCCTATAGTACCTTAGAGGGTTTCTTAGCGTATAGTACCCTATAGGGTAGGTACCTCTATAGCTTTACTTAGATATAGGCCTTATAGCTACGCGTATAATCCTTAATATAGTACCTAACTTTAGGCTAGTAGTACCCTCTCTATACTAGCTATAGGATCCTTTCGAATCTAAAGTATCCTAATATAGGATCGTCGTAGTAGAGCTAGAGCGCCTCTAGGCGAAGTAGGCCTACTAGTACGTATATCGTATCCTAGTAGAAGAGGAACCCTTAGGATTCCTTCTACTACGCTAGCTATAGCTATTATAGCTCGTCTCTACTCTAGAGCGCTACCCTAACCTTAATCGCCCTAGTATCTATTCCTAGTACTATCCGAATAGCGTTCGCGAAGCTATTTCGTACCTCCCTAACCTTAGTTACCCCTATAAGGTAGACGAAGGGTTTGCTACCTCCTTTCGATCCTCGTTAGGCTAAGGCGACCCTTATTAACCTAACCTAGGGCTCCTCGCCTACGAGTTGCCTCTATAACCTCTCGAAGAGAGTACGAGAGTCTTCTTCGTTTACCTAGTAACTAGAGTAGTTAATATCTATATAGTTAGGACGCCTACTAGCCCTATTAGCTATCCTATTCTCCCTTCCTAGATAGTACGAGATATAGAAGTTAAATATAGCGAGCTATTCGGCCTAGCGGACCTAACGTCTTATAAGCTCCTTAGTTATTATAAACTATTTAAGATTATTATAGTCCGTAATAACCCCTACTTAGTACTACGCGTCCTCTAAGTAGTAACGCTAGTACTTAAAGTACTCGACTACCCCTAGTATCTTACTATCGTAGATATCGTAGTTCCTTTCCGCCCTATTTATCTTCTATAAGAAGAAGGCTATCGGGAACTAGTACGTCTTACCCTCGTACTTATACTATTGTATTATAACGCCTAATATAGTATAGGTCGAGGCGTCCGTTTCGATCCTAATTATTTAGGATAGATTAAAGTACTTTAGTACTAGGGCTATATAGAACGCCTCCTTAAGTCGGTTAAATACTAACTTCGCTTCTATATCTAAGGTAAGCCGCTACGACTCTTCCTTACGTTACCTTCGCCTATCCTTAGCCGTATTAGGCCCTCGTTCTATTAAGCGATTTAGGAGAGCCGCTATCTAGGAGAAGTGCCTAATAAAACGCCGGTAGTAGTTAGCGAACCTAATAAAGATACGTATATCTCTTACGCTCCTCGGTTTAGGCTACTCTCTAACTATAGTAATCCTTTCTAGCTCTATCTCGATCCTATTCGGGATAATTATATAGCTAAGGAATCCAATTCGGTCCTTATTAAACTCGTTACTCGTATTTACTAAGCTTCGTATATAGCTTATAGCGCTAGAGCCTCTCGAGGATAGTAGTAACGTATCGGATATGTTCCTCTAGATCTTAGGAGTATATTAGGATATTATCTAGATAGACGATATAGATCGTATCTACTAGGTCCGATAAGGCGCTAAGGATATAGCTTTAGAATATAGCTAGGGCGTTTATAAGCCTAAATAGTATTACGATATACTCGAAGTACCTATATCTCGTATAGAAAGTAGTCTTCTACTCGTTTCCTTACTTAATATAGATCCTATAGTAGGTATCCTAAATATCGAGCTTCGTAAAGATCCGAGCCTTAGTAAGATAGTCTAAGGACTCCTATATAAGGGGCAAGGGGTACCGATTCTTTACTATAATAGCGTTTAAACCCTAGTAGTCGACGTAGAGTTATAGGCTCCTATCTTTCTTCTTAGTAAAGAGGATATCGGTATCCGCTAGGGACTTTAATAGGCGGATCTAGCCCTTCTCGAGGTATTTATCGAGGTATTTCCTTAGGACTACTAACTTAGTCTCTAAGAGATTGTATAGCGGGTTATAAGGAGGAGTCTTGTCCTCTATAAGGTCAATAGATAACTTATATAGGCCGTAATCGGGAAGTAGGGACGCGTCTCCTTTCTCGAATATCCTATAGAGGTATTTATACTCTAACGAGAGACTATTCGGGTTATCTTAGTCCGTTTTAACTATCGATATTACGAAGAGACGCGTATTCCTATCTAATATAATCTTCGAGAAGTCGGAAGGATTCGATAGGACATAGACGCGCTACTTACGAGCTCCCTTTCTCCTCTAGATAGCTATCTTAGCTACGAAGTTAATCGAAGGGTTCTACTATTCTAACTAGGATATACCTAGTACGATATTAAAGCTATAGATCCTTCCGATAGCGAAATTGTCTATATAGCCTCGCTACTAACCGCTCGTATCCGATACTTCGTAAGATATATAGTATTTACTATTTATAGCTAGTAACTAGCCGTTAAGGATCTTATACTACTTAGCGTCTATATTACTTAGGGCGAGGCTAGCCTCTTTAGCTACTATACTATCTAAGATATTAGCCTAAGAGCTATAATCGATAAGCCCTCTAAGTATATAGGAGTTCTCGCCCTATCGTAGCTTAACGTCTAGTTAGATTAACTAAAACTAGTTCTAGTCGACCTATCTTAGTCTACCGGGCTCTACGCTCCCCCTTTATTCCTTAGTATAAACGACCTAGCCTACTATAGCTAGGAGGGCTACTAGGCGGGTTTATCTTTTCTCGATTCTAGATTATAGATAGGGCATTAGGGCCTCTTATAGCCTATCTCGCTATAGTACTAGTACTAGGGGACTTCTTTGTCCTTCTCGGACCTATTAGAGGTATCCTAGCGCCTCTATAGAGAGCTTTAGCCCTTCCTACCTTAGCTACGACCTCCTAAGCTTCTAGGTAGCTTATCCGATATCGAGCTAGTTATACTATTATCTAAGTCGGAGTAGCTACGCTTCTTATTATTCCGATCTTTATTCCTATAGGATCTATGCTCGTTCTCTAGCGAGTAGTAGTAGGTATTCGCTATCTCTTTCGCTTCGATTAGGATCCGGAAGCGCTATTAGCCTACCTCGATATAGTAGCGGATCCTCTTATCTATAGCTACTACGAAGTCGTATATTATATAGTCCTAACGATCCTCTTCGACCTTATCCTACTAGATCTTTATATAGTCTAGTAGCTCTAATAGGGTACGATTTCCCTAGTTAGTCCGCTTTAGCCTATCTAGGGCTAATTAGCGGCGTTCTTCTTTCGTTCCTATAGAGTCTAGTATTACCTACTTTATCTTTTCCTAGATATACTCCTCTAGGTCCGAATATCTAGTATATCGCTTCTATTTAACTTACTACTTCCTTTCTATCTATTCCTTAGCTAGGTCTATCTTTATTTCTTCTATAGAATAGATATAAGGGGCTCGCCTAAAGATATAGTCGTAGTCGGTAACCTATTAGTCGTAGTCTATACGCCCCTTGTCTTCGAATATATAGAGGTTCCTTACCTTAGGGATAGCCGATCCTATAGGTATAGAGGATAGTATAGTAGGGGCCGCGCTTAGTTAAGTACTTCCTTAATCTATAAGGAGGGAGGCTTCCTAAGCTATATTGGCTATTCTTTTCCTAAGATAGGCTAATTCGAGGCATTACTTAGCCTATTTAGCCTATTCTTCCTCGTACTAGAGCTAGGCTACTAGGGCCTTATCGTTACGGTCCTCTTCGGCGTCGCCCTATCCCTTATCGTCGTCGATAGTGTCCCCTAGCGAGTCGTTAGTTAGGATAGAGGAATTATTGTCCTACTCGGTACTAGGAAAGTTTTCCTAGTTATTTTCCTAGTTATTTTCTTAGCTAACTAGGTTAGATACCGAGGCCTTTGCTTTCTTCTATACTATCCTAAGTACTACGTAGTACGCTTTAGAAGAGCAATTCGTATATAAAAGAGGTATATAATGTATAGTATATAGTACTCGATTAGGACTACTCGAATTACTAAAGAAGAAAGGAAAGAGAGATATCTAGAGGGAAGATATATGCCTATAGGCTAAGACGGGTCGCCCCGGCCCTTCTTAGTCTATTTCGACTCTAGATAGGCCGACTAGGCCCGTAATCGTAATAGATATCTATAAATAAGAATATTATTATAATTATCTAGTATAATATTCGCTATAGCTCTATAGTATATATCTACTTTCTTATATTAATAGTCTATTTCTCTATCTAGGATAAGTAGCTATCTCTTTAATATAGCCTATAGAAGAGAAAGATATCTAGTATAAAAACTCCTCTTATCCTTTATATTCTAGTAGATTACTATATCTATTCCTCTAGTTTAGTTATACTTTAAATAATAATAGTAGCTATATTATATCTTTTTTATAGACCTCTCCTATAGTAGTATTACTCCTTATCCTTTATTTATTCTTTATTCCTATATAGGTCTTTCTTTTATAAGATACTAGAAAAGACTAAGTTTATAATAATATATCTTTTCTTAGTTTCCTCTCTATCCTCTTCTCTTATCTCTAGCTACTTATTATCTAATATCTATTTCATATATAGAATACTACTAGACTAGGTATCTAGTAACCTCTTTCTTTATAGTACTATTATAAATCTAAGTAGTAATTTAGAGCTTCTAGAACGATAGATTAATACGTAGATCTATTATTACGAGTATTACGAGTCGATAGCGATCAGGTAGCGAGTGTAATAGGTAGATAGTGAAGAATAAATATTAGAAAAGGCGGTATAGAAGAGCCGGAAGGTCAACTGCCGGAAGGTCCATTGAACACTTGGTATGTATGGGCCTCCATACAGGCAAGCCCGAGGTCAAAGCTCCCACTGCTGCTTGAGTGAACCGTTTCCCTCCGGCACAAACCAGTCACTCCTCCGTCGGGGCTCGATTGCTTTCGAGCTCGACCTATCGCTTGTACATAGTCACATTGCCCTAGTGCCATATCTACTGTCCTGAACTTTGATGAGATTGACAAGCATCTTGTCCAAGATGCTGTCTATCAAACAAACCACGCTCAAATCCCTCCTTTCCCTACCAGCATCTATACGTCCAGCGGTCTATGCATCATGTCAGGCTCGAAGTATAGCGACGATACAGGAGAAGCAGCACCCTAAGACAGCCATCTTTTTCCCCGGACAAGGAGTTCAGCGGGTAGGAATGGCCACGGACTGGCTCGAAGCATTCCCGAAGACTGTAAAGCCTATGCTTGAGCAGATCGACGATACTCTGAACGTGAACTTGACCAAAATCATCACCGAGGGCCCCAATAGCCAGCTTACTGCTACCGAGAATGCTCAGCCTGCGATCATGGCTACCTCGATCATCATACTACGAGTACTGGAGCAAGAGTTTGGATTTAAGCTGGCGGATCGAGTCGACGTCACGCTAGGTCACTCGCTGGGGGAGTTTGCTGCTCTTGTTGCTGGTGGATATCTACGAGAGAAGGACGCGCTGAGATTAGTCAGGAAAAGAGCAGAGGTCATGGCACGCTGTAGCAAGGCGGCGAATGAAGAGGTGGGAATGGTAGCTTTGGTCTGCGAGGCTGATCACTTGGCGTCGATGATTGATGCCATCCATAGCTTCCTTGGCCACACGTCGGAAGGCGCCAAGACGGACAGCCATATGGATACCGATATGCCGCCAGTGCAGCAGGTCTTGATCGCGAATGTCAACTCAAAGAACCAGATCGTGTTATCTGGAGGCATCAAGCGCATCAACGAGCTTCTCACGCATCTACGACAGTTTGCTGGACACGATCCGCGCGCTGTACGGCTGAAGGCTGACAGTCCGTTTCACAGTCCTTTGATGAAGCCAGCTGCGGAGCTCATGAAGAAGATGCTTCACCACACATCGCCTACAGAAAAGGGCCAGGATATTGTGATATGGCCTGGTATCATGCCATGTGTAAGCAATGTCTCTGCGAGGCCTTTTCAGAGCAAACAGCAACTTATGGACCTGCTTGGACAACAATGCGTGGAGACTGTTCTATGGCATGACAGCATTGTATACCTGCACAAAGAAGAGAAGGTGAAGCGATGGATTGGAATCGGACCTGGCAAGGTAGGAAGGAATCTGGTCGGCAAAGAAGTCGGCATGAAAGGTCTCAGCAAAGGGGGTGGTGTGTGGGGCATCACAGATCCCCGCGAGGTGGAGAGTGTGTTGCGAGACTTGGACAAGAGCGAGACATTCCAAGAGGAGTAGAGGCAGCGTCCAGCCGATTCTGATGGTCATGAGTTGGACAAAGTCAGCGACACGTGCGAAAGCGGTAGCTGTGCTTGTGTGATTGAGCTGCAGAAAGGGTGTGGGGATGAGCATGCGGCTGCGGCTGCGGCGGCGCGCATTCACTTTTTAGATATTCTTATGAATCGTCAAAAACAGCTGCAGTGATTGACTGGCATGTGCGCGAGATGAAAGCGGAGGCCATCAACGTTCAGCTGTGCTACATTCGTGGCTCCGTTATCATCCATGCAGCTAAACAAGCTCTTGTGCCAAGCATTGCACTTGATATGCTTTCTCCTTGCGACTTCGGATTGCAGGTAGGTAGTGTAGAAGTGTGTAGGGTATTGGTGTCGGAGATGCACGCAACGAGAAAATTCTTCGTGGCAGCTGAGACTGTGCGCAGGCAGGTTCTTTGTTGAGTGGTGCTGGGACAGCCATGTTGGATTCGCACGCTTAGCCTTGGCGTACGCTTTCTACCTAAGACTACGGTTTAGCCCACACACCTTCTATACGGTCGCATTCTATTAACACAACGTCTATACTATTGACGCTTTCGTTTATTTGTAGTCCGACTCCGCGCTTTCAATTAGAGAACTTTCTAGACTACTATATATAATATTACGAATAGTATATATTGCTTTATTTATAAAGCCCGAATTCCGGCTTTCTTACTTAGAATATATATATTTTCTACTTCCTATAGCTATTTGAATATAATACGCCTATATATATCTCTTTAACTAGCTACTTACTATTATCTATAATTCTACTTTATAAAAATCCTTTTTACTTTACTAGACATTTCTATTATAAAGCTCTTTTTATTTATATTATATAATTTCCTAGGCTCTATACTATACTTTTTTATTTTAGCTTTTAACCTATTAAAGTATCTAGTATATAAGGACTATAAACTAGCCTTTTTCTATACTTTATTTAGATTACTAAAATATAGTATACTTAGAAGATAGAATATCTAAGTATCTCTTAGTAAACTTAGTAGACTAGTTCTTATTAGACTCCTTACTATATATCCATTTAATAAAATTACGTACTATAAGCTATTAGTAGTAGATCTAAGTTAGTTAACTTATTAATATATCTAACTAACTCTATCTCTTCTAAATTTTTTAGTAATCGCTTATCTTTATACTAGGCCTATCTACTACCTTAGATACTTCTCTAGTATTTAGAAAGTATTAAACGCTTAACTTTATAGATCCTAGTAGTAGTATTAATATTAGGCCTCTTCTAGCTATGTAGATAACTAATCGCCTTCCTAATCGGATCTATAGTTGTAGGGTTATTTACCTATAAAGACAGTCCGCGGAGGTGCTAAATGCCGTGCGCCAACCCTGGAAGACTTCCACAGTACCGCAGTAGTTCTATGCATTTCCCCAAGCCCCACGCCGATGCCGCAGATAGCCTAAGGGGACCGAGACCCTGAAGAAAGCTAGTTGGAGGAGCGAATGGGCATCGAGAGGGCTATCTTATCGATACTCGACATTCATTTTTTGTTCATCGAGCCGAGCGCCTGCTTTCTAACAGTCACAGCTATGATGATACGGTGGCAGTGTGCAGCGAGCAGCGAGTACGGCTGGTATCGACGCTGCTCCTGTGTCGCTCGTTCGGCCGCGTCCGGGAAGTCCTCGTGGGAGTTCGTTGACTCGGTGACGTGTGGTGCAAAGGTTGTGCTTTTGCTGCGCCAGTGTTGTTGACTCTCAATAAGAAGGGAGCGGTCTGCCTCTGCCTGTATGATACACTCAATCCCTCTTCTCTACTTTCGACTTTCACTCTGAACCTCTTACACCCACCCTGACTAAGAACTTCGAGAAAGCACGCTTCACCATGTCGAACGTCTCGGAGCCAGAGTTCGAGCAGGCCTACAAGGAGCTTGCCTCGACCCTCGAGAACAGCTCTCTTTTCGAGAAGAAGCCAGAGTACAAGAAGGCTCTCCAGGTCGCCGCAGTCCCAGAGCGTGTCATCCAGTTCAGAGTTGTGTGGGTAAGCGAAGCTCAAGCTCCGAACAACAAAAGTCTGAGGAAATGCCTTGCTGATCCAAGCTTGTACCAGGAAGATGACCGCGGCAACTGCCAAGTGCGAAAAAGAAGAACAAGAAGCGGAGGCATTGTCGCGCTGACTAACGCATGCTGTAGGTGAATCGCGGCTTCCGTGTCCAGTTCAACTCAGCACTCGGTCCGTACAAGGGCGGTCTCAGATTCCACCCATCCGTCAACCTCTCAATCCTCAAGTTCTTGGGTTTCGAGCAGATTTTCAAGAATGCCCTGACGGGACTGTCAATGGGTGGTGGTAAGGGTGGTGCCGACTTCGACCCCAAGGGCAAGTCAGACAACGAGATCCGCAAATTCTGCGTTGCTTTCATGCGTGAGCTCAACAAGCACATTGGTGCCGACACTGATGTCCCAGCTGGTGACATTGGTGTGTCTCCTCGTGAGATTGGTTGGATGTTCGGTACCTACCGTCAGGAGAGGAATCGCTGGGAGGGCGTCCTCACTGGCAAGGGTGGCGCTTGGGGTGGGAGCTTGATCAGACCTGAGGCGACTGGTTACGGTCTCGTCTACTGTAAGTCGAAAAAAGATGAGAGTCAGCATTCCGTCACTGACAAGGACTTCAGACGTCCAGCACATGATCCAGTACGCCTCCGGTGGCAAGGAGTCCTTCCAAGGCAAGCGAGTTGCCATCTCCGGTTCCGGCAACGTCGCACAGTACGCCGCACTCAAGGCTATCGAGCTCGGTGCCACCATTGTCTCCCTCTCCGACTCAAAGGGTGCCATCATCGCCAAAGACAACGAGGGCTTCACTCCAGAGATCGTGAACTATATTGCAGCCCTCAAGGTCAAGAGACAGTCGCTCACCGAGCTTTCGGAGAGCCCAGAATACAAGGATAAGTTCGACTACATTGAGGGTGCTCGCCCATGGAAGCACGTTGGCAAGGTTGACGTTGCTCTGCCGTCTGTAAGTACACGAGCTGCTCAGAACACATGGGACAGGTGCTGACACTCAAAAGGCGACCCAGAACGAGATCTCCGGCGACGAGGCTGAGGCTTTGGTGAGAGACAAAGGGGAATACTCCATTTATATAAGGCTTGCTAATCTTTCTCCAAACAGATTTCTGCTGGATGTAAGTTTATCGCTGAAGGCTCCAACATGGGGTCAACTCAGGAGGCCATCGATGTCTTCGAGAAGGCTCGCAAAGAGAAGAAGGCCGAGGGCATCTGGTACGGACCAGGAAAGGCTGCCAACGCCGGTGGTGTCGCAGTTTCTGGTCTCGAAATGGCACAGAACTCTGCTCGCGTGTCGTGGACCTCTGAGGAAGTCGACGCCAAGTTGAAGGTCAATCAATGCCAAGGACTTGAGGAGGCGAGAATGTTTGCTGACTTTGAGTAGGGCATCATGGAGAACTGCTTCCAGAACTGCCTCAACACCGCCAAGGAGTACGTGAAGGCTGCCGATGGCGAGCTACCATCGCTTGTTGCCGGTGCCAACATTGCCGGCTTCGTGAAGGTGGCCGGAGCCATGCGAGACCAGGTTTGTCAACTTGAAGCAAGCGTGAAGTTTGAAATTTACGCTGACTTTTTGCACCAAGGGCGATTGGTGGGCATACTAAAAAGCTCAGTGACTGCAAAACATTATATCCGATGACACTATACGATACAGCGATGAAACGATACAGCGACGGTAAAAAGCGCTCTTGGTCATTCGACGAGTCCAACTAGCATTAGATTTTAGCGGCTGGTTTGGTAAAATTTATACAACGAGAACGAAATGTCATGCACACCATTGCTTCGTTCATTACCACATCGAGAGGCCCTGTCTGTGATTGGCGTCAGCGCAGCTCCAACATGTGCATCACTGCCAAATGTCCGCGTGGACTCTGGTCGGCATCGACAAGACATGAGAAGGAACGATTTACTCCCAAAAACCTGACCTCTCCTCGCAACCCACAAGTCCATGATCAACGTCAAAACGAGCCATCCTGCCTGACCTCATGACTCCTCGTATACTCCCAACCCGGCAACCTCGTCCCTTCCAACTCCACCCTCGTGATCTCCAACCCACTCGGTTCCGATATCTGCGGCAACTGGTCCTTCGGTTCTGGCGACGGCTGAACCAGTGCTTGTGACTGTACCGTTCGACTTCGAATGATATCCGCAACCTGCAATTCTTGAACCCTTTGATCATTGACTCGGCGCGCCAGCCATTGTTTTCTTCGTTTCATGACGTAGAAGACGATTCCTGCGAGGAGACACATTCCGAAGAGACATCCTATTGCTACGCCGGCTCTCGTTCCGGCGTCGACAGAGGAGACTTGGGAGCTTGATTGCGGTTCTGGGGAAGGTCCGACTGAGATTTGGGAGGGTGTTGGCGTTGGCGTTGGGACTAAGGGTTCGGCTTGAAGTTCTGTCCGTATGATTTCGAGATTTCTTGCAAAGACTTGGTTGATGCAGAGGAGGAGGAGAGTCGCTATGCGCAAGTGTCGTTCCATTGTGGGATAGTCGATGGACCGACTGTGCCGAGCTGCCAGTACCCGCGATTATCTGTAGGAGCGTTGATCCGAGATCGAAGCTGATTTGGATTGTTTATGGTCCACAGTGACGAGAGGTAGCGACAGACTGGATCCGGGTTTCAAAAGAGGGGAGGAGCGGGATGTAGGCAGCGGCCATATGGTAGAGCACTATATGTCTGATTACCGCACTACGCCGGATGGAAGGCATCCTTGTGTGAAAGCCTATCGATTAATCAGAGTTGTCGGGATATCGTGGGTGGCGTAATGCTTCTTTCGCTTCCATCTTGATTGATTGCAGATTTTGAGCGGCACAGATCTATCCTTGGTCATTTTGGATTCCACTCTAGGCTGTGAAAAAGTCTGTACTTGGGTCGCAATGGTGTCTCTTGGTGTTTGTGCGATATCACCAAGAGACTTCGTGAAACAGTTGCCGCTGTCAATACATGACTCAAAAGCGAACCGTTCATGTTGACAGAATCGTGCTTGACGATCACATCTTCAGCAAGAGACGTCCGCCTCGCCAGTTCTTGTCGTGCGAGATAACACATTGGTAGCTGCCATGTACGTACATGAGATCTGCGACGAATGGGCATCACCAACGCCAGAAATAGCTGATTGCGTGCGCAGCCCTATCCTACAAGGTTCCGCTCATGAGTCGTCCAGAGAGCAATCCCTGCAAATATGGTATGCTTGGCACCGATTGAGCTCCCGAAACACACAAGAGGCTTCAATCGCGTTTCGTGAAGACGACCGCCAAAGCCAAAGAAATCTTGTGAACCTCGTTCGCCTCGTTCAATGCTTAGGCCTTCGACGATAAGCGAGAGGTGATATTAGATGCTTTGAATGTGGAGATTTCGCGCATGAGCTTTTACAACTTGCAGGTGACTATCAGTTGCAGCGGATCGAGCAGACTGGCATCATGAAGTAGTGACGGATGTTCGCCAGTTTCGCGTGTTGTCTAGCGTGTGGTCTCTCAAGGAGCATTCGCGCTGGTTCCAGTCGTGAGCGAAGGCTTAGCCATGTATGCTGCAGGTCGGCCAGAAGATACTGTACATGCAAGGCTACAAACGGATGTGGAGAATCTTGGTGGGTCAAACGGTGCCGTCGAAACTCGCTCGCCAAGTCCGCTGTACAGTGAGTGATCTTTGCTTGGTTCGCTGCGATCATAACCCTCCAAGGACAGCTAGCAAAGACGCTTTCCACCCAGCCCAACAGGTGATTCCACCGTAAATATCGTGCATCATCCGTGGTCGGGGTCGTCTAGGGCAGAGTGGTGTCGTATCTCATGGTGGGTGCAGAAAGAAGTCCTGCATCAAGACGACTGACATCGTATCCTCCTCAGCGAGATTTTCGATTTCCAACCCAGCCATCCCAGCACCTTGAAATTTGACCAATGTTCTCGAACAAGAGAAAGTTCCATCACGGTATTTCGGAAACTGACCAGGATCCAACTACCGCGGCGTTTCAATTCGTTCACATCTCGCATGCCGCAGAGCCTCAATTCCAAAATAACAACCTCATCGCCGCTGCACGCTGACTTTCGTTCGTTTCGCAAATAAGAACGAAACCCACATATTTTCGAAAGAGCAAACCGAGTGTCCGACTGCGGACTGCCTTCTCGACCTCCTCGAATACCAGAATCGTACCGTTGCGGCAAGCAAGAGCTTCAACATGGCACGTGGCAACCAGAGAGATAAAGCCAGAGAGAAGAATTTGGCAAAACAGGCGCAGGAAGTAAGTCGAGCGTCAGCGAGCTTCATGACAACTCCCTCGACCTCTCTATCATTTTTTTCCCTCGCTCTCGCTGTGCTAACCCTCGCTTCTTCTAGAAATCCAAAAACACAGCCTCAGGAACGCAACAACAGCGTGACAAGGAAAACGCTGCGGAGATTATGAGGAGGAAGCAAGCGGAGGGTATGTCTGAGCTTCTACTTCCCGTTCTGTGGAGGACTTTGATTTCGATTCCGTTCTATGATTGCTAACGCCTTCTGTTCTTTCAGCTGATGCCAAGAAAGCTGCCGCAGCTGGTGGAGCGAAGAAGTAGAACCCACGGGTTCATGGCCAGATCTCCAAGACTTGGCTGGTATGGAGCCTCGACGTCTACCGATGCCTGGCTCGCATATCTCCCTGCTTGGATGTTCCGTTATTGCGAGCGTTCACGTATTGTACCGTATGACTGCTGCGGCAGTGGGAGACGCCCAAATCCAATCTGTTTTGAGGCGTCTCCATCCTAAAATTGATGCTATGCTGGTGTCAAGCCTGGAGAAGGATGAAAGATGAAAGACTTCTGTACTCGCGGTATCTCAACTCAAAGGGAAAGCGTGACCACGTTGCGTGGCTTGAAAGCACAAACAAGAAAAGCAGTAGCCTGGCTGTGTGCCAGAACAGTCCCAATTCCCCTCCCCCGCGCATCCCATGCATGCCCGGTATTTCCTGATGTGCGGCAAGGCTCGTCCGCCCCAAGAGGTAAATTATGCTTTGAAATACTTCCTGCTGGGACTTCTCATTCCCGGCAGCGTCACTTTATACCTCTTGACTTTCCTTCTGCTTCTTCGCTCGCAAGTCTTCACCCAGGCCCAATCTGCGCTCTGAATGCTCGTCATCTACTCATGTCCTTTTCGCCACTTCTCGCTCCGACCCATCAGAAGAGGAAATAAGCAATCAAGAAGCTGAGTAAGCAAAGGGCTGCCACGATCTGAACAGGCACGCCTCCGGAAGGTGACGTTTGCAAAGCAGTAGCGGGTCCAGACTTCTCCGTGGTCGCAGTATCCCCGACCGTCTTACGCTGCCGTAGTCCTGTGGCCTCAGCCGCTTGAGTCTGTAATCGTGATATGGTGGCATTCGCATCATCGAGCTTCTTCTGGAGATCGGCTTGAGAAATGCCGGTGGCGCTAGAGATGGCAGCGGTTGCAGAGCCGAGCGTAGAGTTGGATGGTGCAAAGTCCGACTCTGGACTCTTGTTGTAGTCGCTGGTCGCGGAGTGGCTCGGTCGTTGTGGGGTCACTGCTGGTGGTGTGGGAGAAGTGTACGCAGGAGGCTCCTCGTCGTGGTGAGACACGCCATTTGTAGCAGCAGCACCTACACCAGCAGAGCCATCTGCTGGCAGAAAGTTGACCCGAATCTTCTTCTCTTGAATGCTCGACTTGGCGGTCTGCTCGATGTTGGCCCAGATCTGCGCGACATTGTTGACATCCCTGTCGGCAGAAATGGCGACTGACTGAACCAAGAACTTGTCCCTGCATCGTGCATCTGGTGGTGGGTCCTCCTTCATGGCCTGGAGCAGCACCTGTACTTCGACCTCGCCATTTGGTTCAATGCGGCCTGAGTTGGGTCGCACGCAGTATCTCGAAGAATGTCAGTATCTCTCTTCACGCCGTCTTGTCATTGAGTTGCTTGGTATACGTACTGCTTTGGAGCGGTGGTCTTGACCTTGAAGGCTACGGGATCGCTGTTGGGATTACGCAGGCGCAGGACCTGGGAGACCTCGTGGGTGAAGGGGCCTGGTAAGGCATTGTCAGTGTCCAGAAGCGCATCCAGTCCCAATCAATGTATGCAGCACATACGCTTGAAGCCCAGCTCGGGTGGGTTGAGCTCGACCGACATTGTCCCTTATTACTGTGACGCTATCTCGAGTCTGATGTCAAGAACTTGGGGTTGCTTCGGATTGCTAAGCTGGCCTTTGCGAGGTTCCGCGGGAGTTGGAGCGCGGCGCAGTTGGGATGTCGCGGAGTTAAGTAGGCGACAGGTTATTCGTAGGCAGGATTGAGAGGTTTCCAGCGATCTCTGCCAAGGTTTGCGTGGTTGAGGATGAGTACAAAATGTGGTGGTGGCTGGAAGTGTGAATTGAATAGAGCCAGAACCTGGTCAAGGCAGGAGCGCAAGGCAAGCACGGACCCGCGCGCGACGTCAGTGCTGAGTGGAGCAAGCACGATTCACATGCGGGCAACCGACGTGCAGCTTCACTCCACCTGTTCACCAGGGACCAAGCAACCGGTCAACGCGTGCTGCACTTCAGAAGCCGACTTGCAGACTGGAGTCAACTTGCTGTCACAACTCCGATAATCGAAATACCCTCCGCCACCCACTCGATTCCAGCACCACAGCTCCCGCCTCGACTTCTGGAGCCATCTACGGAATCCACGCCACTGAATACATCCATCAAAGTCGCTCACTAGCATCACCGACACCATGGCAGGCGACCTTGACACGCTCGTTGACATGGGCTTTGAGCAAGAGAAGGCGCAATACGCACTCAAGAAAGGCGGCAACCTCACCGGCGCCATTGACTGGCTCGATAAGAACGCCGATAAGAGCTTAGAAGACATCAAGGCACACGAAGCCGAGGATTCTGAGGCGCCACAACTCGAGGCCGGCGAGCAGGCGCGATCAATGGTTTGCAATGAATGCCAGAAAAAGTTCCGCAGCATGGCACAAGCACAATTTCATGCCGAGAAGAGCGGACATACCGATTTCGCTGAGTCTTCAGAAGAGCTCGCTCCGCTGACGGAAGCTGAGAAGGCGCAACGCCTGCAGGAGCTCAAGGCCAAGCTCGCAGAGAAGAGAGCGGCTCAGGCAATCGCGGACAAGGCAGATCAGAAGCGTAATGAGGAAATTCGCAAGAAGCACACCAAGGAAAACGATGACGCCAAGGAAGAGCTGCAGCGGAAGGAGCAAATCAAGGAGGCGCAGAAGAAGAAGCAGGAAAAGGCTGACGATATCGCCGCCAAGAAGCGAATTCGTGAGAAGATTGAGGCGGATAAGGCGGCGCGAAAGGCGAAGGCAGAAGAAGCGAAGCGTATGCGTGAGAACCCAGACGCCTATAACCCAGGTGCTCCTTCCGCCGCCGGTGGAGAGCTTGCCGCCGCTCCCACCCCAAAGGCCAACCACAGTGAGGCGCGACTGCGCTTGCAGACCACATCAGGCAACATCATGAAGACCTTTCCTGCAGAAACCACACTTTTCGAGGTCGCAGCTGCCATCGAACAGGAAAACGGCACAAAAGCGACTTCTTTCGGCATCAACTTCCCGCGCAAAACCTTCGCGTACGAGGATTTTGGAATGACCCTGAAGGAGTGCGGACTCGTTCCTTCCGCTGCATTGAATGTGAAGTAGTTTCATGGGAGGGAAACGCTCCTGAGATCCGTTGGGGGGCTGAGGGCATGAGTCCACGTGCTGGGATCTAAGATTACATGTAGCGAGGCGTCTGGAGAGAGCGTGCATTGATGGAGCACCGGCATGTGCATTCATAGGATTGATGATATGAGGAATGCATTGGCATTGCGTGTCTCGACTCCAAAATTGGTGTCTGGGCTACGGGGACTGTCTCGCCGACCGTAGGCTCTTCTGAATGTCAACGTCGAGAGCGAGCTGGAACTTTGCTCGACTTCTATCATTGTGCCCGAGCTATGGTCTCGGCCTCGCAGACAGCGTACTCGCACGGCTATCATCATCGACAGCGAGCTGAGATTTGGCACCGTCAGTCGCAAATCTGGCCATTTCACCCGAGCCATACTCTCGGCCTCGCGGACAGTACGCTCACTTGATGAACACGATTGGGAGAGGGCAAAGAGTTGATTCGTGATCAAGACTCCAGGTACTGCACCCCAGCTATAGTGCTAGTCTCGCAGACAATGTACTCGTTAAGAGATCGTCATCGAGAGCGAGCTGGAAGTTGGCTACAGCTCCGGTCATGGTTTCCGACCTGTGGCCTCAGCCTCGCACACAGCAGGCCTTTCCCGTTATCATGATTCAGAGCGACCTAAGATTTGAGAACACGCGTCGCAGCTGCGATGCATACCTCTAGGCCACGGTCCCAGTCTCGCAGACAGTGGTCTTACCAAGTCGTCATAATTGAGAGCGAGCCCGTTCTGCGATCTCACACGAAGTGAACAAGCTATGCCATCAATTTCGAAGATCTTATGCTTGTGCGAAGGCTTTCATCTGGATCGAGCCTTGTGCTCTCGCGCCAACCATGCCATGTCCGAATAGCTTGTCCTCCGAATACACTCTTTAACATATTCAAGTCACGTCAAGGAGCTTGTCGCGTTTTCCAAGCCTACCAGAATTCTCGCAGCGTCCACTTGATCAGATCCCTGAACTTTCCAAAAACTTCAGATAGAGTAATTTTCTAGCCGGGCTCTCGTGTTTAACATCAATGTCCGATAGCTCGTCGAGTGTAAGATCGTCCCCCGTGAGAGTCCTCTGAGATTCCGTTCATAGATCTGCTGCCATCGGAGGTCTTCGGAGCTTCTGTTATTGTGTGGAAAGCTGCCAGTAGTTCGCATGAATTCTGATACGTCCGAAGTGGCGCACGCCTTCAGGATCAACAGGCGTTTGTTTCTCGTGCTGCAGCTGTTGCGGGAACAGTGCTCTGCGGCAAATGGGACAAGAACTGTGTTCGCGAAGCCAGACTTAGATACTTTTACAGCCAGGGACGTGAATGTCGTGGACTATCACCGGGTACTCAACACGACGTTCGCACATCTTGATGCCACGTCTTCTTTTGATATTGTCTGCTCGAGGCAGATGGAACAAATTATCTGCTCCTGCGCGAGATAGGCGGAGAGCTCAGCGACATGTTCTCGGCAAGATGATGCAATATACGGAGCATCCACCATATTTTCATTTTGTATTGCTGCTAAGGAGGACGGTTTTGCGGAGACCTGCGAGGCCTGAGCTGTGGTTGCGCAATGACGCTGCAGCGTGACTTAACAGAAGTTGAGGCTTCAGCAGTTCGACAGCAAAGTGTACTAGAATGCTTTCCAGAACGATGCATAGGACTCAAAAGATGCACAGAATGAGATATATAAAGCCCCTTCGAACTGACTGAGGAATTTCTTAATGACTTGCCGACAGTTTCCTTCCTGAGGACGCCCAACGCGCAGACAGGACGAAATCACACAGAAGGCTGTGGGCTGCACCTTTTCTTTCCACGGTCTTAGCGAGCTAGTTGATGATCAGCATTTTGGAGAGCGTAAGAATGGATTTTGCAAATCGAGAACCTACGAATAAAGCTGCGGTAAAGGTGACCCATGATGGTAGAATGCGTCGTGTGCATACTCTCGATTTCCCACAATTACCACGAACCATGAGGACGAACTATCCAGAAAGAAGACTCGCCATTCTAACGTGTCCTTCTCCCTGGTCCTGGAGCATGAGCCTTCCCGTAGGTGTACGTGGTCCATGTTGCTCCAGTAATCGCATGTGACGCTGCCTTCAAAGCTGCGGGAGATCGTCGACGGGGTCAGCTCAGCCACAAGACTCAGGATGACTAGGTTTAGGTGTCGTAGGCGGGTTCCTAGTCTACTTGCGAGCAGATGGCTTGTAGACAATTCTTGCCATTTCGCAGCCGACTTCTGCGCTATGTAGGCAGAGAGCGACGAGTGGTGACATCAGACTATCAAATACGGCCCTTGCTTTGTGCGATATCCAGCAGAAGATGGCCCACGAAATTGACCCCGCGTATCAATGGGAAAGAATGGCAAGATCATGGCAGCATCCATCAGCCTTCTTGCTGCATTTCTTGCATGCTCGCCCAGGCTTTCTGCTGGCCTTCATAGAGACCCGTGTAGTATCCGGCGTAGTACCAAGACATCATGATGTTCTTCAAGTCATCGTTTTGGGCTGGCAAGATATCAACACAAGCAAAGATGGTGCGAGGCGTGTGTACTCACTTGAAGAAAGTAGCGTTTGAGGGAGATTAGCCAGTCCATGAGGAGCATGCGGAAGGGTACATGTGCTAGGCTGCGCAACGCTTGGTGGCCCAGGAACATTATTTGGAGCTGAAGTGGCTGTCTCTCCTTGTAATGTGGCCGGGGCAGGGACGAAGTTCACGGGCGTGCTTGAAGGCTTCAGAGCTCCATAAGGACCGGCCTTTGAATTTGGTGCAGCGGATTGCTGGACTTTCTCGCCTTTAGCGGCCAGACTGTGATACTTCTGGAACAACGTCAGAAACAAGGCGCGTGCAAGAGCAGGGCATGGATGCAGACCTTGTATTCATCGAGCGCATCATTCCAATTCTGCACGAGATCAGAATCATCCCAGACCTCTTCATGAGAGAGTTCTGCAACTGTCTGAGCCGACATCGCTTTACTCAGTTGCAAAAACTTGACTTGATGGATGTTTTCGAGATGGAGCTGATATCTCTAGGGCTTGTCTCGAGATGCTGGGGTCGGATCTCGGCAAACTCAAATTAGGCTCGGAAAAAATATTGGCAGAGTTCGCTTCGATGGGTGCATTTCAGACAGCACACTCACCGCCAGGCATTGTCAGACACAGCAATCATGTCGGTCGATAGTAAAGGAAAGAAGCGCAAGTCCGGCGACAACACCGCGCAGCCCGCCAAGAAGGTGAAGACCACCACCACGACCGTCAAATCCGCAGACCGACCAGCGCCCCCGAAATCTGTGCTGAAGAAGAGCAAAGTCGAGCCGATAGTGACCGAAAAGCCGAAGGACAAAAAGACCAAGGCTGAGCCAAAGCTTAAAAAGATTGTTGAGAAGATCAAGGAAGTTGAGCCTGTAGTGTCCGATGTCGACGAAGAGGAAGGTGGCGGCGCAGAGCTCACTGCAGACCAGACGGCCGACTTGTTGGCAGGGTTTTCAAGTGATGAATCCGGCGATGAGGATGGAGATGAGGGTGTAGACGTTGCGACTCTTCCTGCCGCGCCTACCACGGGCGGCGTGCAAACGGCCGTCACCAAAGCGTCCAAGCAAAAGAGCGACGATGCGGAAAGCACACCAGGCGTAGTCTACATCTCCCGCCTCCCGCACGGCTTCTTCGAAAAGCAACTGCGCGCCTACTTCTCGCAATTTGGCACGATCACCCACCTGCGTCTAGCCAGAAATCGCAAGACCGGCAAGAGCAAGCATTATGCTTTCATTGAATTCGAGGCCGCTTCTGTTGCAGACATTGTCGCCAAGACCATGGACAAGTATTTGCTGTTCGGACACATCCTGCAATGCAAGCGCATTTCTCCTGAGCAAGTCAAGGATGAGATGTGGAAGGGTCCAAAGGGTGTGAAGAATGGAAAGGTGCGACCCAGGAACAGAATTGAGGGTAGCAAGCTGCGAAAGGGAGCTGATCGAGAGGGATGGGAGAAGAGGATAACTCGCGAGGAGCAAAGACGACAGAGCAAGCAAGAGAAATTGAAGGAGCTCGGCTATGACTTCGAGATGCCTGCAGTAAAAAGTGTGGATGCAATCTCCAAGCAGAAGGCAGTGAAATCTGCCAATGCTGGGGCTGGGGCTGAGCAGGAAGATGGTGGCGTGAAGCTCATTGAGGAGCATGAGAAAGAGCCTGTCCTTGAGGAGACTGTTGTGGGTACGATCAAGTCAGGTCCCAAGGCCGTGGCCGTGGTAGAAGATAAGACCACGAAGCGCAAGACCAAGGCAGGCGGCGAGAAAGTCACGATGAAGAAGCAGAAGACGAAGGCATAGGCGGGTTTCTCCACGGCTTTGTCTATCTGCGTCCATACAATCCTATCGCGCGCTCCGAGTGGCGCAGGTTTTGCAATCTAGGAGGAGGTCCTTAGAGCTTGTGAAGGAGAGTGTATCGGGCGAGGTCCTTTAGCACGTGCCTCTGAAGTAGCACAAGCATGGTCAAAGCTTAGAGCCTCATCTGGCAACGGCCCTCTTCAAACGCAGCCTGCCTTTCTTTCCATTTGTTCTTCCCTACCAAACACCAAGACAAGATGTTCAGAATGCGATGAACTCGCGGCCGATCAAGGACCCCAGGAGTCTGCACCCAAAACCATGGAAACAATGGGCAGCGGAGTCGGAGACATACCCGGCAAGACCACTGCTGCACCTTCGGAGGACCGCATTAAAGCTCAGCATCAAGAAGTACTCCCTCGTCGATCTCTTCGCTTCTAACAGCTACTGTTCCTTCGCGCTCGATGTTTCTAAGGACGGCAAGGGCTATCAGATTTTGGAGAAGAACGAGCCATTTCTGGAGAAGAAGAGAAGGATCGTCTCGACGATGATGGAGCAGATGAAGGCTTAACTAGACGGGATGCTTGCCGAAAGGGGGAAAGTGGTCCCGGCAACGTTGAACACCTGGCGATGGCTGAGAATGTGGGAGAGGGCATGGAAAGATGTCGAGTCTGAGGAGCGTGCTGAGTGGAACAGGATACATCATCCTCTTGCTGGTCCTCTGTTGCCATCTAGAT
>LFZO01000205.1:0-57446 GCA_001578225.1 Pseudocercospora musae | reverse complement strand
CCTTGAGACAGGGGTGTATGGGCATATGGACTATTGTCATCAAGAAAGCGGAAAGGGAAGATACAGGCGTTTATTGATCTTGCTGTTTATTTAAGATCAGACGAAGCTATGGGTACTCTTTATGTACTACAAATGCTGGATGTGGTACTCCAAATGATCATACATCCGCTTCATCTTCTCAACGCAAGAATAGGTACAAGCTCTTTTACTTTGAATCAGATACATCTCTTCACAGTCCCATCGCGGAGAAGGATCACGGTGAGGCCCCGGAGCTTGACCTCCTATGTATCCAAGATGTCCAAACATCTCCAAAGGAGACACTTGCCCAAGCCCTCCGCTGTCAGATTGGGTATATCCTTACAATTTTCTACAGTAGATGTTTGTTGTAGAGAATGTGCTCAGCGAAGACGACTAGTGTGTAGATGTCGCTGCTTACTTCGTTGCTGTCCGATCACCGTAGCACGAGCCTCTTGCAAGCAAGGCGTACCACTGTGGGAGACAATCCGCAAAGCCGACTCAGTACTTCATGTTGCACCAGCACCGCTAAGCCGCTCTCACAAGTAGGCTGTTCTTGAGAGTCCAATGCCAGACCACGTTCATCTCGGAATGGCACTGATGGAATAGCTTCAGCAGCGTGAGTTTTGCAGCGATACACCTCCTCTTGGCGGCATAGCAGCATCCTCGAGCAGTGTAACAAACCATGGATTCTAATGCGAAGTCGCCTGTAGCCACACTCAGCTCTTCATCAGAGACCAGTCCGCACGTGAGGTCAGACCCTCACTCCATTGGCATCAGAACACGTTTCAAGCCCTCCTGCGAAATGGTCTTGACGTTCGAGAACACAATGCGGAACCACCCTGGTCTTTCCGAACCGAATTGCTAACGAGATGCGAGAAATATTCAATTTCCTAGCAAGAACTCGGTCACGATCTCCGTTATGTCTGTGTCTGCAATTGTGGTATCAGGATGTCGTTGGCGATATGCAAGGCCGAGATCGACCCAGAGGAAGAAAGCGGCGTTTACTCCAGGAGTGTACACGATGCGGTATTTCTCTGCCCAGTTGAAGGTGATGGCGTTATGCTCTGAGAGACATCGTCGGTTCTCCTTGATCTATGCGTCTGTCCATGCTTCGTCCTCCAACATATTGCAGGCGACATGGTCCGCTATCGAAGAGCTAGAGCTGAAAAGCGCAACTGGCACTAATGATGCGTGAAGCTCTAGGTTTCGCGAACCGAGGTCTCCAACGAGGACACCATTGGCACCAAAGCCTTTCGACATTCCCCATATGCTGTGTGCCAGGTTTGGGTCGATTAGGCAAAGTTCTTCACCATCTCTTCGAGGCGTTGCTAAATAGAACCAGTATAGAATTCACATGTCAGTTTGGGCTTGGAGAGGGGGCGTGAAAGTGGTCCGATTGACGGCATCTTTGGCATGTACTTTTCTAGGGGCGTCTCGATGCGCGTAGGTTGATCAGGAACAAGCAGTGAATCTCTGATGAGGCTATTCGTGTGCTGCCCGCATGAGAACACATATCAAGGATCGCCAGCGAATGCCATTTGAGATTGGCTGAATGCAGGGAAGTGAAGGATGCTTGAACTCAAAGCATCCTGGAAGCATCTGCAGATTCAGGCTAAGCAAGAGGAATATCAATGATGCGCTGATTCCTTGGACTGCCAGGCAACTGTTCAAAAGAGCTAGCACAGAGTTCACATCGCTATCGAAGAAGGCTAAGAGGGCAAGGCAGAAGGAGAGCACAGACCAGCCAGGAGAATGGCCTTGGCGAACGCCGACTACAGCAACACCAAGAGCAACCAAGCCCTCGACATAGACGTAACGATCATTCCATGGAGCCAGCGAGGATCGTATCTCAGCCTGGCCACCAAAGCTGGAAGGCAAGGCTGTCTCACTCCCGGGAATGATGTCTACCTTGTCACACACTGCCGACAATTCGGCTTTCCACTCTTCGCGCTTCGCCCTATTCCTCCCGGACACTCACTGCCTCCACCATCCGGGTACCGCCGCCCAAAGCCCTCCACAACAGTCAAGGCAGAGCCAGGTTTACTATCTTGGCAGCATGAAGCATCGACTCTAGCCCAAGTCACCTTCCTCCACGATCGATGTCTCCGATTTCGCGGGACGGTGCCCTTTGCCTTCGATACCGATGCGGCACTCGAGAAAGAGGCGTGCAGTGCGTACATGCTCTCAAGGCCGCATGTAGATGGCAAGCCAGTTTCGGTCGACTATGTATTCAACAGTATGCCTGGCTATCGCTTCATTGTAACTCAAGGAAAGCTGAGTCAGATCAATGGCAACAGACCAGAAGTTCTTGACAAGCGCATTGAAATTACTGGAACTCAAGAGAATGTTGAATGGGAGCTCTTATTATGCGAGCTTGATGTCACAATAGGGGTTGGCCCTATCGTAGACACTTGCAATGAGTTTGTTGATGCCGTAGAGAAAATCTCATTCGATTCAACGGCCGAGCGGACTCGAACTGAATTTTCAGATTTCGCAAGAAGTCTGTGTCCGTGGTCTGCAGCGAATTTGTCTCGCTCCGAGCAACTGGCGAGCTATGTCATTTGGGCAACCACGATCCGTGCAGGCGGACGCTTGACTCGCGAGACCATACTAATGAGCAAGTTGTGGATGAACAGAGCTTGGAGCTGGGACAATTGTCTGAATGCTGTGGGTGTCGCAGATGCAGATTTGGAGCTGGCGCTCAGCCAACTTCTGCTCTTTAGCGATCTTCAAGCACGCAATGGACGTTTGCCAGATTCAATAGACTGGCTGTTCGTCGAATGGGGCCACACAAAGCCCCCCATCCAAGGATGGGCCATTGCAAGGTTGCTCCAGATGAGAGGCAAAGAAATTGACCTCAAGACACTGCACTTTCTCTACACGTCCACTGCCCGCTTCACCGATTTCTGGCTGGAGGAGCGGCGCGGAAGTATCTCTCGTCTCCCGTGGTATCCCCATGGCAATGATAGCGGTTGGGACAACTCCACTGTCTTCGATGGTCAGTCAGTCATCATCGGCCCCGAATGTGCAGCGTACCTCATCGTTCAAACCCATCTGTTGGCTGCGCTTGCGAAGTTACTTCATCGGCCCCAGGAAGAGTCCGCAAAATGGAGACAAGTCAAAGACCTCTTGCTTGCGGCACTCGTCGAAGAACTTTGGGATGGCGAAGTCTTCTTGGTCAAGAATGCTCTGACGGGTGAGAAGAAGAGATCTACTTCACTTTTCACACTCATGCCTATCGTCGCCGCGGAGTACCTCCCGAAAGACATTGTAGCCAAAATGGTTGCCGACCTCTCAAAACATTTGACTCCCTGGGGACTTGCTACCGAGCAGCTGGACTCACCTCACTACCAAAGCGATGGATACTGGCGAGGACCGATCTGGGCTCCTTCAACGCAGCTCATTGAATCGGGCCTGCGTCGTGCAGGGTATGAAGAGCTTGCCGATACCATTAGCAATCGTTTCATCGCGTTGTGTGAGAATTCCGGATTTTCCGAGAACTACGATGCTGTCACAGGAGCTGGTCTCCGGGATGTCTCCTACACCTGGTCTGCTGCAACGTATCTTACCCTGCGCAGAGAAGCTTCTGCGAGATCAAAGACACGTACAGAATGTGAGACAAGCCGCGTGTAGCATAACTGTCGCCGACCCGGAGCGACTGGTGTTGGTTTGAAGATCTTTTCCAAGGCCTTTTGGCAATCTCTTTGCGAATTTTGTCTGCCCGTACATCGCCAGTCCAGACCAAGCTAGCCGTGTTCCATTCTACGTTGTTACACTGGAATAGCTCTAGATGACGGAGGTATGGTTTGGCTGTGAGAGTTCTATGTCTGCGTCCATCGTCTCAGACACGGCTTTGCAACAAGGTCAGTCTGTGGTTGAGACGGCTCCCGTGCACGCCCACTATGACAAGATCTTGGATCGTCTTGCTGTAAGACAATAACACGCCACGAAGGACACCAGGGGTAGGAGAGACCAGTGACAGCAGAATCTGACAACTATAAGGCCGACGAATTGCTTCTTGCTTCTTGCCTTACATCACACCATCCTCTTCTCGCCCATAACATCGAGCAGGCCTCGAACTTCTGAAGAATCACTTCGCCGGCGACGTTCATTTCGACACACACAACAGCAACGAGCAGGTCTCGTCTTCCCAGCACTATTCCAAGATCTCAATCAACCTTGTCCGTCTCCAGGAAGACAAATTCCCTTACTTACTCTTTCACGGCATTCACGACAAGACATTGTCTCAGACGAGCAAAATGCGACGATGTAGCCAAACGACGAACGGTCCCGTGGATCTGGGCCCGCCGGATCCAGCTTTTAGGGGCATCAAGCCTGGAGACCCATGCCCTCGATGTAACTCCACAGGACCATGCGCCGCAGCGGAAAGGTGTCTTAGGACCGATCCAAAATGGCATCGGGAGACTTAGTCAGAGGTAAAGAGGGTAAGAATGAGAGTGATAGGCAATCATGAAAATTCCATAGGTCCGGCGAAGATGAAGCCAAGAATTCTACTGCAATGGATGTGCGCCCACTCCCTCGACTAAAAACGTGCAAGTGACTACGTATCTCAGCTATGGTAGACGGGTTCGGGGGTGTTCGATGATCGAAGCCAAGCGAGGTCGGCATTTCGGAAGCTGCCGCGCCGACGAGAGGGTCGATGCTGTCATGCTGACAGAGAAGAGGCAAGTGCGGTGCGGAGCAGTGTCACGAGTCACGAGTGAATGAGGGACCCGGACATTGTTGCTTTGCTTTGGAGCTCGGGGTCCGGCGGGCGGAGGAGCAGCGACGAGACGAGGTAGCGGTTCTACGTACTTTGCAGTACCTTGCGCCTCTGCTCTGGAACCTGCTGGATCTCTAAGCTGTGCAGGCAAATAGTGCTGCGTACCCGAATTGCCTCATTCTCCTCACTAATCAGCATATCTACCTCATTTTGCCTATGCCACGAAATATTACTCTCCGATAACCTCAGCTTCCACTCCGACACCTCCGACAACTCACGTCGCATCCGCCATGACCGATTCACCATTCCAGCGCATACCGCTGGATCCCAAAGAACAGCCGATTTTGGACCGAGTTTTGATCATCCGCGATCACCTCTCACTTCTCAAGCAAGATCGATCGACATATGTCAAAAGCGCAGACGTGGTCAAGCACTACAATGCGCTGGTCGAGCAGGTTGAGCTGCTGAACCGCATTCGTGAGAACAAGCGCGATGAGCAGAATCGCGTGGACACGGTCTTGGATGACTGTTTTCGTTTGATATCACTTTTCTTCTTGACCATTGGTCGCAACCGAGAGGCGCCGGCAATCTACTCCTGCGTATCGACAGTGGACAGACTGTTGAATCACCTGAAAGAGGCTGGATTCTATCTTCCCAAGGATCTAGAGAGTATAAGCCAGAATCTGGACAAATGGGAGCACACCATCGATCGAGGCCGAGATGAGCACAGCCCGCATCTTCTCACGCTGCTTGAGGCGAGAATCAAAGTGGCGAAGACGACGTTGCGTGAGCTGGAGGAGCCGCTAGGCGTCCTGGAGTCCGGACAAATGAAGATCTACGAGACTTTGGTCAGCATTCTGAGAAGTTTGAGCGCGTGCAATACGAGGTCGAGGGTAATAACACCGACACAAGCAAGACGTTTGCGCATGCTGACACACGGTATAGTTCCCTACCAAGGAGGTCAAGGAATTCGAGAGGCAGCTTCTTGAGATAGAATCCAAGCTCAAGCTTACTCACGATGATCACGAAGGCAAGACCGCTCAAGAAGTCTACGCTGAGCGTCTGGAGCTCATGAACAAGTGCGAGAACTGCCACCAGGACCCAAACTTTGTTGTTCAGTCTCTCCTTGCGCGCTGTTTGCTTTGGGTTGAGATCATCCAGCAGAAGCAAGGCAAGATTGATGAACGTTTCAAGGAGCACTTCGATAAGCTGCTCAAGATCAAGAACAGCCTGGACCAGATGAACCTCACAATGGCATGGAGTTTGCGCGAGACCGATCTTTACGACTTTCAGCGACAACTCGATCGCATTGACGACTCGCGCGTGAATGGCAACTTTGTCGACGCCGAAGGCAAGCCAGCAGACCTCCACGCGCAACGGACGCTTCTCTACCTCCTGCGCAAGTCCTACGCCTACATCTACCAATACATCATATCCTCAGAGCCCGTCTCGGAAGCACTTCTCCCAATCTACAACCAGCTTCTCACACTCAAGAGATGTTTGGTGGAGGTCAAGAAGAACGGCGGCGTTGACAGTCCACGCGAGCTGTACCCATATTCGATGAAGCTGACATCCATCGACAACATGAAGAAGGATGGCAAGTTTATGGTCGGCAACGATATTCCTGAAGGACAGAGCTCAGTCTCGGCTTTGCTGGCCGAATGCTTCGACTTGGCATACGAGCTGCGGAATGAAGCCGACGAGCGATCAGAGAAGCAACATGAGCCGCAGCCAGATCCAGAAGAGGTCAATGGAGTAGGTAACAGGACGACAAGAGATGAGAAGAGTGTCAACTTCAAGGTTGACGGACTTGAGGAGGACATTGATTTGGACTCGAACCCTGGAGTCAATCAAGCCATTAATGGCATGGGGCTGACCAGGACGAGCACAAGAGGCGAGTAAGGAGAATTATGCGACCCTTGGATTTTCAGATGCATGGCGTCTTGCGGCGTTTCAAATACAGGGACGACTAAGATGAATCTTAACGGCTGGTGGTAGTCTGATCACTTTTGGGCATGAGCATGAGTTGGGGTGCGTGGTGTGGGTGAGTACGGGGCAAAGACCGAGTGTATGAAAGTTTGCCAGGCGAACAGTATGGAATGTGTCATTTCTAACTCACTTTCAATGGCCATCTGAATCTCGGCTCTGACGATCATCATTTATGACAAGTGACTAGCTCTCGCCAGATTCTACAGCACCCGTGGTGTCTAATCTCGTGAAGCACTCTGCCAAAAATTCCAAACCTCAGGCCGCCATCTTTCGGGTGTATCCGAAAGTTCGCCTGTGCCAAGCAATTGTGTGGGCAGCGGCGGTCTCTTTTCGAGATCACCGAAAACCGACCACACCTCGAAATCTCCTACCACTAATCATCTTCGCTCGGAAAGAAGACTCTGCCGACCTCGTTCGTCTGAGCATTCCAGTAACATCAAACCACCAACAACACCTTGAAAATGTCGACCGCAGAGCTCGCTTCCTCTTACGCTGCCCTCATCCTCGCTGATGAGGGTCTTGAGATCACTGTAAGAAGTCCACTTCCGCATGATGTCCAGCGCTATCCCCACGCGCAGGTCGCTTGACTTCTTGCTGACATGATCGGTAGGCCGACAAACTCCAAACCCTCATCAGTGCCGCCAAAGTCCCAGATGTCGAACCAATCTGGACTTCCCTCTTCGCCAAGGCCCTCGAGGGCAAGGATGTCAAGGAGCTCTTGACCAACGTTGGCTCCGGAGGCGGTGCTGCTCCAGCTGCTGCTGGTGCCGCTGCTGCTGCGGGTGGAGACGCTGCGCCTGCTGAGGCTGCTGCTGAGGAGAAGAAGGAGGAAGGTATGTACAGCCCCGATCCGTGGATAGAATGGTCAGAGGCCACCCAAAACTTACAGAGACTGACCTGCATCGTGATCAGAAAAGGAAGAGTCCGACGAGGACATGGGATTCGGTCTCTTCGACTAAGCGCATATCATGGAAAGTTGAGCAGGTGGGAGGAATTGTGGACTGCGGCGATGCATGTTCTGCAAAGATACCTACGAAATGGAAAGCTCACGACGAAACACTTGCGACACTTGGAAGAAGATGGTGTTCACGCAGGGAGGAAAGAATCATGGCTTTTGAAGGAAGGCAGAACTTGTGCTGGAATATGGTCATTGATACTGCTACTCCCACCGTAGCTATGACTACAACGTGATCAAGACACCAAAAGACGAACCTCAAATGCGCCCGCCTCTTTCCCATTTTCTCCCATCTATTACCGCTTTTTGTCCACACATTGCGCCTCTGTCTGCCAACATTAATTGTTACATGCGTTTTCCTTTTGATGTTCAATCATTACAAGTACATTGCTTCATGCTTATCCCGGCCGTGTCAGTAGTATCTCGTAATTGTGACATTACGAAGAAGAAGGGGTACAATATGTAGGTCATGTGCGGCGCTCCTGGCGCGCTTCCAGAATGTGAACGGTGATCATCTCCTCGGATAACATGTCGGGTTAGTCTCGCCCGCGCGCGTCCGACTGCTGAGACTTGTCAAGCTCGCTGTGCTTGCATTCGATCCACCAGTTGGCAGAGGCGGTGGTTGTGGGAATCCGTGTTCTGCACTGCTGAATAAAGTCGTAGGTGTGGGTGGGACAGTCGCTTGGACTGCAGGACCCAATGCTGCCCCGAGAGGTGTGGCTGGCACTGGAACTCCGGTGGGCGGACCGGACGCGAAGCTCTGCTGGGCAAGAGCGGTGTTCAGCGAGGGCGGGAAGCCGCCATGTGTGGGCGGCTTCGCTGATGGCGGCGAGCTTTGTTGCGCTGTTCGTGTGACGTCTCTTACTGCTCCTTGAAGCGGCTTGAGTTGTTGCTTGATATTGCCAATGTCGAGACCTTCTCGAGCAAGTGTCATCACCTCTTCCGCGAATTGCGCCCAGTCCTTGGTAAAAGTTTCGGCCATGGTCTTGAACTCGCCAGCATACCTTGCAGGATCGCCAAGCTTCATGACCTTGAGTCTCCCAAGCAGCTTATTATTCGTGGCGATGGCAAAGTCGCATTTGTTGACAGCGTTCGCATACATTCTGCTGATGCTCAAGTGACCACTCCTGTCCTCCTTGGTCTTCCGATTGAGCAGATCGTCTCGGACAGGAGAGAGCGTCGAGTATGCCAAATCGCAGCACGCTTTCAGCTTGAAGTACATCCGATCGCTATTCTCCTCACCATCTGTCTCGGTAAGGACGCTGCGTATAGTATTGCTTCGCGACATGTCTCGTCCGCTGTGTGTTGCGAGCTCTGTGAAGGACTGATTCCAGCGAGGCGTGGCAGCAGTGCTGACAGAGGTCATGGTGTTGCTTCTGCTGCCATTGGAGTGTAGTGGCACTGGTGGTGCCATGCCACGCAGATTTGTCACGCTGTTTGTGGATGGTAGGATTGTGGCACCTCTCCTCCGGCTCCCAGATGGTTTGGGCTGAGTAGGTGTCACGGTCCGACTGCTCCAAGCGCCCTGTGAAATGCGGAGTGTATTGCGCCGATCTGCTGGCTTGGTATCAAAGCCCAGCATATGGCAGACATTCCGTGCTTCCAACATTGTCGCATATGCTGAGTTGATCACACATCGAACGTGGAAAGCGTCAACTCGCTTTACTGTCTGCTGTCGATTTCGATTCAGCTCCTTCACAACGAAAACATGCATACGAAGCGCGGTAATTGCTGCTCGTACGATGGCTACCAGCATCGCCGAGTCCACCTCCATGTTGTCCTCCATTATGTTGTTTGCATTGTTGATGAGACGATCAAGCTCTTCTATTTGAGCATTTGCGCTGAACATTTGCCGTTCCAGCGTCGACCTCCTAGGCGTTCCGCTACCAAGCTGTTGTGCGATGTCTGCGATAGGGCGATGTAGGTAGAACAGCATGAACAATACACGCTTCACAGCCTTGATGGCGTTGACAGTCGGCAACCGCGAATTTCGACTTTCGGGCAAGCTAGACAATTTTCGCGACAGCATTGCCCGGCTGACAGGTCCATCAATGGGACTGACCGCCCCAGATGAGCTCTCGCCCCCAGCACTTAGGTAGCCATTGTAATTTGATGTCACGCTCGGCGCGCGAGAGTGTGGCGGCGTGAGAGTCGGCGCTGCGCTAGATCTCGCCGACAGCTGCGATTGCATCTCGCTCAAAGAATTCATGTTAGCATTCTTTCGCGGCACATAGCCTTGCCTCCTGTTGCGTATATTAGCCGAACTGCCGACTGTCTCACTGCGCGTTCTGTTCGGATCCTGAGCACCAGTAAGTAGAGGTGTAATTCCAGGTCGCTTCATGAATGTTTGCCCAGTCGATGATAATCCTCGTGCGTGCGACCGCTGAGGTATAGGAGGTGGCTCAGGCGGCGAGTCGGACTTGAGACCTTCGATGTTCTCGATGCCACTTATACTGGGCCTGACAGGAAAGCGACCGCCCATGCGACCAGGCTTTGGCGGGCGAGGCGTTTCCACGTTGCTGTCTCTCAGGTCTTCGTCTGAACTCGCTCTCAAGCGCTCCCTAAGCGCAGTCGCCTTCATGAAGCGTTTGACCTGCTGGCACATGTCTTTATCCTTCTCCGACTCGACCAACGACCGATCAGTAGACGGCTTGAGGACTTCAGGAGGAGGGAACTCTATGGGGTTCTCGTCAAACTTCAGCTTGACCAGATTCATCTCACCCAAGGCCAGAGGTAAGCGGCGTATTTGATTTCTCGCGACAGCCAGAAATTTGAGGTTGGCCATTTTCTTGATGTCCTCCGGGATGCTGTCGATCTGGTTCTTGCTGATGTCCAGGATCTCCAACTTCGATAACGAGAGCACCTAATCACATATCAGCCCAGACGCTTACTCCTCCTCAGGCTGAATTTCGCCATACCGCGTCGGGGAAATGTCTCAGCTTGTTCCATCGCAGATTGAGATAGCGCAAGCGGTCGCACTGCGATATTTCTGGTGGTATCGATATGCGCGGATTGTGTGAGAGTGCAAGCCTGTTCTGCATCAGTATACGTGCTTCTTCTTTTTTCTTCATTTTCACGCACCTCTCGACGCGATCCTTGATCAACAGCACCACCTCGGCGGGTAGCACGCTGATGTTCTTGTGACTGAGATCGAGCGTGCTTCCGGTCTGCGTGGCATTCGGGATCTCACCAGCGGCCGCCTGGACTTTGGCCTGGCGCTCGTCATCCTGCTCCAGCTCCTTTGTCACAAAGGCGACCAATTCGGCACTTGTCATGGGCGCTTTCGGCGGGGCGCTGTTGCTGCTGGTCGACGGCGCGGGGTCTCCCATCGTGGCATGCGCATGTTCTCGGAGGCGTGGCAGCGGAGCGGAGTTGGGGATTAGCAGGTGAAGCGGAAGGCGTGGGACACGGACACGGCGGTGGTGCGCATCGGACAGCGTGCTGTGGGCGGTAGCAGTAGCGGTGTCGTGGCCCTGGTCATGGTCATGGGCCTGGGCCTGGGCCTGGGCCTGATGGAGAACCAGAAGCTTCGGAGGCTTCGGCGCCGGGTTCCTGCATCGCTTCATCGGCTCTAGCGCCGAAGCAGAAAGCATTGTCCACTGCCCGTAGACATGCGGCGAGATGTGTTGTGTATGTGATATTGATGATAATAGTAGTATGTACCGCTGTGCTGCGACCCATCGCTCCTGCCTCCATCGACTGGTCCACCAGTGCTGTTGCATCCCTGGGTCCGCCATCCGCCATCCGCCATCCGCCATCCGCCATCCGCCATCGTTGTCGCTGCTCTCCAGTACTTCTACCCGATTTGCTCCCTCGGACGGCTCGTGACAACCACGCCAAGGCCAAAGCGGAAGGCGGAAGACACCTCCTGAAACTCTGCTGACTTGCAAAACGTCCAATCGAGCCTCATCTCTCAACTCTAGATCTGACATGGCTCAATGATTCGATTACGGCAGCTTGCATGTGCATGCAGGAGCCCACCAGCCTTCAGCACACAGAGGCAACCACGTCCACTGGCGACGACGACATGTCTCTCGCAATCTGCCCTGCGCCGACTGAGCCAGCCTCTGCAGACCTACATCTCCGCATCGCGTGACCCGTACTTGAACCTATCCATAGAACACCATCTGCTTCAGAAGTCTCCACCTGACTCGGCAGTGCTGTTTCTCTACGTCAACAGGCCCAGTGTCATCATCGGACGAAACCAGAACCCATGGCTAGAGGTCAATTTGCCACTCCTCCAAGCTGGTCGGCAAGGCTTGCCAACCGAGCCATCTGGGCTGGGGCCTGTCGACTTGGTCCGCAGACGCAGTGGAGGAGGCACTGTCTTTCACGATGAAGGAAATGTCAACTGGACTGTCATCTGTCCTTCTGCTACCTTCACGCGTGATAAGCATGCAGAAATGGTCGTGAGAGCGCTTCGTAGCTGCGGCATCGATAGAGCCAGAGTCAATGCACGGCATGATATTGTCTTGGACCAGGGTCAGCGAGGCGCTGATACGGATCCTGACGATACGCACAGCACTCCGTATGAAGCATCAGACTTCCACACGACTAGACCATTCAAAGTGTCTGGTTCTGCATATAAATTGACCGGGAAGCGAGCGTTGCACCACGGCACGTGCTTGCTGAACACTCCGAACCTCAACGTCATCCCGGCTTACTTGCACTCGCCTGCGAAGCCTTTCATGACCGCGCGGGGTGTTGAAAGTGTCAGCTCTCCTGTTGGCAATATTCTGCTCAGCAATGAAGATTTCATTGGTGCTGTGCAAGAGCGCTTTGCTAAGGAGTACGAGCTGTCCACGAGCGAGAAGGCATACGAAGTGGGTGATGAGTGGCTCGAGGACGGAGATGTCAAGAAGGGCTACGATGAGTTGAAGGTGCGTTAATGGCATGCGAGTAAATGTATAACAACGATCACTGATGAATTCGCAGTCACTGGACTGGCTGTACCTTCAAACACCGCAGTTCACCATTAGCGTTGATACTGCTCTTGCTGACGAGAAGGCTCTGGACATTTCTGTTCGATACGGTGCCATCAATGGAGCCACACTGGATGGCTCGCCATTAACTGAAAAGGATCAGGCCGCTGAGATACTCTTCGGGCAGAAGATTCACGAGATTAAGTCATGGACGGAGCTGATACATCGAGCGGGCCCCCCATTTGTCGAGTCTCCTCGGTTCTCGTCGATAGCTCAATGGCTTGAGCAGATGCTGCCACGAGTTCACTAATTCTAGGAGGCAGTCCGTCCAGCACAAGTTGTCGGTATCGCCTGCACAATGCTGCCAAGACAATCTTGCAGCTCGGCATCTAGCCCGGTAGCACAGCAGCCGATCGTGGGCCCACCTGACAGGCTGACGCGAACGGTATACATGTCCTTCGTTGACGAGATTTCACGCGATCTGATACCATTCCTGTGATTTTGAACGTGAAACATGAGTGGCGGTCCAAAAAGCGGTGGCGGCAATACATATGTCGGCAATTCATCAGATGGCTCTCCAAAGGACACTTCGGAGACAGTAAGTATTGAACAACATACAGAGCCATGTAAACATTCTTCACGCTGCTACAGACTATGCATACATATACGGTGATCGCAAGCGTCGCCCACTGCCACTCATCACCTGTGACGAATGCTCCGCGAAAGACATAACGGCCTAAGTCCATTACCACTGTGCCAACTGTGATGATGGTAACTACGACATTTGTATTCAATGCTATCGGAATGGACGGGCATGCCACAATTGGAGTGATTTCCGTGGTGCAAAAACCCCGGACAAGAAGAACTCAAGGAATGATATCGGCTCGAGGCTGTTCAGAAAGGATCCAGCTTCAGACCGAGACTACCCAAAGTCGGGCCCCCTGATGTTCGTTCTGCACGCAAGCATATACCGACCACTGAAGACGATTACATAGAAAGATCTGAGAACTGGTAACTCCATTGCAACACCTGCCAGAACGAGATCCTCCCTGGAGAATCCCGTCTTCACCGCTCCAAGTGCTCAGATGGACATTTCGACATGTGTTTTGAATGCTTCGATCGGATGTTCAAAAATTTCGAAATGCCACGCCGAAGACGAGGAACATCATCATCACGCCGCAAAACCTCTGGGTCGAAATGCAGCCACGAACACCTTCGGCAAAGACAATGGACCACAATTCCGCAGATTCACTCAAGCGACGGACCTCGAGCTGTTCCACGATCTCTTCTTTGTCGCGAACCTGACAGTCTTTACATACGCCCACGAAGTCAACGATGCCGATAGTCTGAAGCAGTATGTCGGCTTTTTCTGCATAATTTGGTTCACATGGTACGCTGTCAGTCTACACGATGTGCGGTTCGCTATGGATTCCGTCTTTGAGCGAATATGCAAAGCCGTGCAATTTCTGGTCATGATCGGGTTCGCGGTCGTCGGCCCTGAGTTTAATGTTGGAGAGGAGAATTCTGGAGATGGTGACAATGAGACTCTTGAGGCATCGACCGCGTACTTAAAAGGTCTTACACTCGTGCTCATGATCAGTCGACTGGTGTTGGTGGCGCAGTATGTGCAGAACATGTACTTTGCGCTGGATTACAAGAAGGTCAAGGTGCCGATGACCATCATTGCTGGAACTTACCTCGCTGCTGCAATGATCTATCTTGGCCTGTTCTGGACCTTTCATGGAGACCAGACTGACAATCATTCGTACATAGCATGGTGAGCACAGCATTGCAAGCTTTTCCAGCTGTACTAATTCGTTTCAGGTACGTGATAGCAGTCGCGGAAGCCATCATCGTCACCGGAGTCTCCATGATCTGGCGAAGCCTCAGCTTCCAAGGCACTCACCTCCACGAACGCATGTCCCTACTCACTCTGATCATCCTCGGCGAAGGCGCAATCGGAATCGCGAAATCCTGTCAATACGTCACTTTCTCCGAAGGTACATTCTCTTTCACAGGCTCCGTAGCAGCCGAGATTTTCTGCGCAGTCATAGACCTCTACTTCCTTTACATGCTCTACTTCGATTGGATCCAAGAAGAAGAATTCGGAATCATCCGCCAACAGCTCTGGTCCGTCCTGCACTTCCCCCTTCACGTCGCCCTTGTCCTTGCCGTAGAGGGTGCCTCACAATGCATCACCTGGAATGCCGCGATCCGTCGAGGCAACGCCCTAATCGAACAAGTCGAACACTGGGTTCCCATATTGAACCACACAGCCGGAGGCAACCCTACAGCCTCGGACTGGATGAACGCCGCCGTCGACCTCAACACAACCGCCAACAACCTCTTCGACATCGCTCTCGAACGCTCATCAGGTGCTCTCAGCATCCTTCAAACATTAGGCTACTCAGGCCAAACCCAAGTCGCCGCTGTCCCCGCCATAATAAACGGAACAAAAGACGGTGAAACTGCGGGTAATGCTTTCTGGTGGCTTACAGGAGTTCTGTACCAAACTACATTCAAAATCGCTGGTTTCTACCCTCCCGAAACCACAGATGAAATCAACCGAACCGTCACATATCTCGGCGATTCTATCGATTTCACGAAGTATGATGAAGGGTATTGGATGGATCAAGCAGACGAAAACTTGGGGAAGAGCTTCATTGTGTTTCGGGTTACATTTGGGTATTTCTTCACTTCGGTGGGAACATTTGTGATTCTCTGTGCGACCCTCGCTGCTCTGAACCGTGGGTCGAAGACGAGACAATTCTGCGCGAGGTTGATGTTTATGAAATTTGTGGGGTTGGGAATTGCTTTGTTGTCTTGTATGTTGGAGACTCCTGAGGCGATGGAAAGTTATGTTAGGGGACCTTGGGTTTTACCTACGGTCACGCTGTGTTTGTTTGCGAGTAAGTGCTGCAAAAAGAAACTTATTCGAGAGATGATACTGACTTCTTTTTCTCCTTTTGCAGTTGTTGTGCTGAACAGCATCAAGTTGTCAACGCCCAAGATTACGAGGAAGAGGCAGAAGTAGAGTATCATAACTGTAGTCTGATGATCAAGAAGTCGTATACAATCACCACCGATGTCGATGGGTATCCACCGTTCAGGAGTCAACCCTCACCTCATAGGCCTCGAGATCACTCTTGCTCTCACAACCTCGTCAGCGAAATCCTTTCTTAGCAGCCTGACCGTCACCAACCATTCGTATTCGGAAAAGCTCTATTGACTGACCTCATATACCGTCTCGACCTCTCCAACAAACTCAACAAAACCATCAACGCCTGCATCTCCGCCATCTCACTTAACTTCACCCTCCACTTCACCACACCTTTATTCTGTCCCCCTCCCAATCCCAACTTCCTCTCCAAATACACAGCCACAACCTCATCACTCCCCTCATCAACCAATTTATGATCCCGTGGAGAAAATCTGCTCGCACCAAGTCTACTCTCACTCGTCTTCTTCCAATACAATTTCTGTTTTATCCTCGGCACCTCAAACCGAAAGATCGGGTCCTTGAAGAATCCTCCATCGGCGCAGCGAACTGTATCCCAGTCATCACCTTTCGGGGATTTCTGGCCTCCGATGTAGATTTTGAAATCTTTGGTGTAGTTTGTGAATTCTGCGAGGGCGAGTTGAGGGCCTTTGGAATCGTAGCCGGCGTATAAGATCAGATCGGGAGTGTTTTGGGCTTGGTAGGAGGCTATGTAGTAGAGGACTATGGTGTCGTGGACGATTTGGAGGCCGAGACTGTGGTGGCCGACGTGTTGGAGTTGGTATTCGTGGGTGCCTGATCGTTCTGCTAGGCTTGGTATGGAGGAAGTCGCAGGCTGGCTTGGTTGTGTTTCGGGCTGCGAAGGAGGAAGGGAGGAGTAGCTGGGCGGTGGTTCGATTGCTGTATCTGCCATTGTTGCGGAGTGCAATACATTTAATACAAGTCGCGCTGTGCGACACGGGACTCAAGGGGCTATATAGCCCAGTCTACGACAGAGAGGTACTCTTCCCTACCATTGTGGCTTGCCGTCTAAGGTGTTTGACACTAGTGAAAGTACAAAGCACCGCAGTGATCTCCAGCGCGGTCCAAAGCATGCTGTTGTATTGCGAGAAGGATTGTCTGCGCCTCAGAGAACGAGGCTCTGCTGCTTGAAGCGGGCACAGGCTGGAAACAAGCTTTTGAATGACGAACCTTATAGTTCTACTGTACATTCTATTGTTCAGCCAGATCGAGAACGCCCGCCGAGAAAACCCAGCAACTGGACGACTTCCGCGATTGTTAACATCGATACTCCTATACACACGACTTCGCTTATTGAGTCAAATGCATCCGACAGCGCCCTTCGCCTGTCTCGACCCGGGACAAGCCAAGCCAGGCCAGATTGGTGGTCCCGGCATCAAGAACAACATGTCCAGGACACAGTGGCTCTGGATCTATCTATGATAACACTCCTGGCCCACTTGAGCACGTCAATGTTAAGTTCTCGTAACAAGACACGCCCTTCTCACACGCCTCGATAGTCGAGTACGTCTGAAGCAACCTTATGATCACACAGGCAGTCTCAGTGAGAGCAAACTGATGGCCTCAATATGCGAGTCAGCATTGGCCGTCATCAAAATCTCTTGATCGTTTTGGCATAAATGGACAGATGCAAGGCTCAGCATTGAACGGCAAGTACTCGAATGTTGGTCTTATGCTATTCCAGCGCGAAGGATCGAACTCCTCGGCCTCGTCGCCCTAGACACCTTGGCGCCGATGCATGGAATAGATCTGGTGTACACACAGCTTACCCTTCGGCAAAAAGATGAGACTCTCTCCATCTGGTCCTCCCCCAAACGGCAGGAACATGTCTTCACAGCTTACGCGTGCATCGGGAGGGACCGGCGAGTGTAAGCGCAGCGTTTCCTTGACGAAGTTGTTCAGAGCCTCATGTTCTTGAGCGCCGTGAGACCTGGAGAAATGATGTCCTAAGCTTTCACTGGTTCTCGTTTGGTGTTGCTAGGGCCATTTGTGACATTTCTTCCTCCTTCAGCCTATGCTCTAGTCACCAACAGCCCCCATCCCTTTTCGACCGCCCCGCGATAGCTGCGTGCTTTGCGACCTCTGTCTACGAAGCAACGAGCCTAGCTAGGCCGCCACAGTTCGCGGCTCAGGGTGGCAGCGGCAATAGCCTCGGATGAGCACCTCCTGACATTTCCAACAGAAGCTCTCGTGGCACTGCGTGCAATACATGTGCGAACAACCACCATCCTTTTGGATTCTCTTCCCGCAGCCAGGACAATTCTTAGAAATCCGGCTGACTTCTTTTAGGGACATCTCTTCTTCGTCCATCCTGTCTTTCGTTCGGCGTTGGTATGTCTGGCAATCTTCTCCGTTGTGGTAAGGCCGATCACAGGAAACACAAGCTTGAGCACCGCACTTCTGACACGTGCATATATCTGGCTGACTGCTCTCCGGGTCCTCCGCATCTTTCTTCCCCTTCGTCTTGCGTTTTGGCTTTGTCGCTGCGGCAGCTTGCTTCTTGTGTACCTGGCCTGCATTGCATCCTGGCGCTAAGCACCAGCGCCAGCCTGGAGTGACCTCGCCAATGAAATGACGGTGTGCTTTACTGAATTTGGCGAAAACTGTCTTGGTAACTGCGGCTTGCACATTTACTGGTCGCATGGTAGCTGGGCATTCTGGGCCTTAGGATAGTCAGCAATGCTAAATATTGTTTCGGCTGCTCCGCGTGGGTGTCGCCCTAGAAAGTGTCGGTCGGCTAGGTAACGAGCGTAGTGATATGGTCGCATGCAGCCCTGCTTGGCTCAAAAGTTTAGAGTGCCAGACAGAAGGAAGCGCTTACATTTAACTCCGAATGAGTCGCCGTCGGGCCCCTTCGCGAACTCGGCACTCTCGATGCGCACGCCTACCCATTCCTTCAAGCAGGATTTGCACGTGTTGATGAGGTGATGGCAGTCGGCGCTGGGATTGTAGTCCGGAAACGACTTGGCTGTCTTCTCGGTGTCGCAGGTGGTGCAGAGATAGCGCGCCGATGCAATGTTGGCCTTCTTCTTAATGATGGCAGGTACATCGTCGAGGGTGGTTGCCTGAGGAGGCTGGTTGGCTTCCGCCGCGCGCTTTCGTGTCAGCATGTTCTGCTCAAACGATAGATCAGTGTGCAATTAGCGATGTGGTGCTGTGTTCTGATACTGATATTGCGAGTCGGGTCCAGGTTCAAGTCGCGGCTTGAAATAAGTCGGGAGGATCGCCGGGCAACTGCTGCCGAAAGTTACTGGGGTGAAGTGAGTCGCGTGTCTGACATGTGAAGGTGTGATCTTGCACCTCGTGTTGGGAGGCAGAACACAAATCTGCTTAGAAACGCTCGACACGGCTGCAGATGATATTTTCTGGTAGTGTGATGCGAGAAGGCAGCGGCAGGCAGATAAGACATTGTTCGTGCATCGTTACTGCTCGAGTGCCCAAAGTTCTTGTCCTCAGAGCCAGATAACTTCCGTTACTCGTTTTTGGAGACTTGGACGTCTCTAATCGCAAGGTAGAGGACAGCAGAATGTCGGCGGCAGAAAACGGTTGATGGTTAAACTGCATTGCCCTCATAGCCAAGGCTTAGTCTTTCCTCGCGTCATCTACCTTGACCTCGAAGATGGCTTCTGACATCTTCCCAATCCTGCTATCATCGATCTTCGCCAATGCCATCTTAATCTCCTCGAGAGTCTCGTGCAGCAAGCCTCCCTTGCTGTGAGAATAGACATCAATGCCGGCCGGCGTAAACAGTGTCTTCGCAAACATCGTGACCACCCACTTATTGTTACCATTATTCGCCTCTTCGCCCCATCCTAGCACTTCCCAGTGCGATGATGCCACTTTCAACCAACCTCTACCTCTCCAATCCCACTCTCCTCTGTTCTCACCCGAGCCTGCTGCTTTGTCTACACCCTTCACTTCTGACACCTTTTCGCCATTCAAGCTTTGGTATGTGACCAGGTCATCGAGACGGTCGGTGTTATCGGCCGATATGGACGCGACGGAGGGCTGCAGAGGTGTATATTGTATTCGCACGTTTCGCTTTGATTTCCACATGGGCAGCGTGCTATGAGTGACATGCCATGTCTCGGCAAGCCATTCGATGATCGGAATCTCGAAGTCTACTGGCGCCTTCGCTTTGGAAAACGTGGGAGGCCGCAGAGTCACCATTGCATGCACAGATGGAATTCAACCTGAACTGTTTTGGCGGCCGCGGTCTTTCGACGTCACCATCCTTGGCATTACTAAACATACCTCTAATACCCAGCCACCACTGGTGTTCCTTTGCGGACACACACAGCCCGGACCTAGCACATTGACTCACACTCGGACACTGACTGATTTGGACTGGACTGGACTGGACTGATACAAAAGACATTCCTGGACCAGGCACCGGGACCTCTGAACATCACATCTTGAGCGCTTATGCCCAAGAAGCGCACCTACAACTTCCGCAATCTCGAGGGCTCATCAAATGGCAAAGCCAATGCCAGCAACGATGGCGCGAATAAATCATCAACTGTCAATGAGCGTCTTAGTGAGCTGAGGCGTCTCGAAGGCAAAGATGCGGCAAAGAAGAAAACAGAGCTAGCACAGCTGACTCAAACCCAAAGGTCCGTTCTACCACCAGAGCTCAGTGCTATGCTTGGCCTTCCACAAAGTGCTCCGCCTAAACCGAAGCGTGGAGTTCGATCACGAATGCCCGACCAGACGCCTGGACCTCCGCCTCCTACTAGCTGGAAGAAGACACCTGGATGGTCTCGAGTGCTAGCCTTACGGAACGGCACTCGTCGGTTCAAGAAGGCGGCAGGTGCTGACCAAGATCGCAGTAGACCTAAGCAATTGATGCGATTTGCACGTATGATGGGCGAAGGGACGGGCAGAGTTGATCAAAAGCCGCCTAGTCTGCTGCATCTGGCTTTGAAAAGTGCCGCTGAATCATGGCATCTATTTAACGCTGAGGATCTGCCGATGCTGACTGAAATGCCTCTTTCACTGCGCGTAAGACTTCTGGGCTATCTTGGGTTCTATGGACCGTCGATTGATATCTATGTCCTGGATGCTCTAACGAAAGATCAAGATCCTGTACTCGAGCTGGACCTTGCCGGCCTCATCGGTCATGGTAGCCTCACAGTCGGCAAAGTTGTCAAGCTCGCGAAGCTGCAGTCGTCCAGCAAGGAGCTGAAAGCTAATAGTGATGATATTTTCGAGTCTTGGGATCAAGAAGAGACTCTTGAAACCGCCCTCTTAAGAACGACACTCACCACTCGTTTCTCACAACTTGCACGCCTCAGCCTTTCACATCCGCCGCCTGGAGTTAGCTGGAAAGATCTGCTTTCTCTGTCAAAGCACATTCCGGCATTGACGCATCTGTCATTGGCATACTGGCCGCGTCCCACATTGACACCTAACCTCGCTACCGCAACAGTGTCTAGCCAAAACAGTCCTGACATTACTGCAGGCGGCTCGCACTTTTACTCGGCAACGGATGAAGACCTATACGAGCCAGCATCCATACTCCGCACATTGAGCTCCGGTTTACTTCGATTGACCTGGCTTGATCTGGAAGGCTGCACGGGGTGGATGCCAGCATTAGCCTTCCATCAAGATGCAAATGCCCTCATAAAGCAGCATGATCTGGGGCAAGGCGATGGCTGGACAGAGGTCCCTGCGGTCACAAGAATGTTCGTCAAGAACTGGACCAATCTGACCTACATCAATTGTGCCCAGGGCTGGCTGCCAAGTCTGTCGGCCATGCACTCTCTACCTCGCCAGACTATGCCATACATGCATCGGCAGATTGTAGCGAAGTTCGAAGAGACTCAAACCGCGACTCTTCTGGCGCAGCCTGACGTGGAAGAGTCAATTTTAGTCGCGCAACACAAAGCGGAGAAGTGGATACACTTGGAAGATCGAGCCTTTGCTGCCGAGCGCAGCATCAATGCTCTCCGACGCACGAGTAATGTAAAGCCAGTGGACTTCGATCACGGATGGGACAAGGACAAGTCTCTTATCCTAAGGCGCTCCACGTGAAAATTAAAAAAATTCCTTGAAACGCTCTCTGCGAAACTCTCTCATGACAGGCAAATCTGCCATATGCGTCTTCGCTGACCCATACGGCACCAATCTCAATGTGTGATTGCCGCTGACGCACTTTTTCGCCTGGCCAATTGGTGGAAAGCCGGGCGTGGCATTCAGATACACAGGCCAATCGATCTGACATCCCTGGGCTTCAATATATCCTGGAGCTGCTCCTGGCGCAAAGATCGGATTGGCAGGCTTGTAATCTGCGCTGGTATTTTGAGTGTCAGGACCGATGTACTTCAATGTCGCGGGTTCCATGGCATAGTTCCAAGCGCTTGTGTTGTGGTATTGCCACTAGAGTCGAAATGCAATATCAGCGAATCATCGGTCCAAGGACTTGTAGTTGAGGACTTACGTCTCTACTTTTCTCTGGAGCATTGCCGGGATATGGCGCGCTGCCGCTTGGGTTGCTCGGACGTGCTGAAGAATTGGAGTTGTTGACCTCAAGCGCGTACAGTAATGCACCTCTGTATACAGCGACCGTATCATTCGCTCGAGCCTCTGTTCTGATTGCTGACTCCAGAACATACTCCACTCGAGTCGTGCCAGCGGGCATGGCCAATTTGTGCAGGCCAGTCTTTGCATGAGGAGATAATATGGATGGAGCGCCTCCCACGATAGCGATGGTCGATTGGGACCCAGCCCACTTCGGAACCCGGAGATACAAGTCGAAAGATGCTTGAGACGATGCGGTGTAGTCCAAACGGTCCAGAAATGGATATGCCGTGGTGCAGTTGATAGTCACCTGGTTGTGTCCAAGGTTTGCTGTTACAGATCCGGGACTCAATAGGACGTGCGCCAGACCGCTGGTACCAACCTTCACGTAGCTGTTCGGTAGGAATTTAGGAAATCCTTGGGGATGATTGACGGTACCTAGAAGTGCAGAGATGAAATGTCAGCAAGTTCTCCTTGTATATCACCGACCCAAATGTGCCTCCGACATGAGCTCGTTAAGACGTGGCTGTCAAATTCTCCTGCTCATTCAAACCATGTAATACATGATATTGATCACTTCAAAATTCCAATCTCAACTCACAGCACGCGTAATTGGGCTCTAGTCCGAAAGTAGTGCCTCGAGTATTAGTATTGTAAAACGGTGCCTGTGTCAAGATCTCTGCAAAAGGCTGATTCGGTTGCGTTACATACTGGTGTGCCCACCAGTCTGGAGTCATAGCAGCCGGAAGACTGTTGAAAACTGGGAGCTCCGCTCGATCGGCGTAGTAGTTGTTGCCAAGAGCTTGATACAAGTAAGAAAGCGAGTACATAGTTTCAACTGCCGTGCATAGCTCGGAGCCAGAATATGGAGCAAGACCGACGAGTCTCTCGTCTGCGAGGATGGTCCCGGATGCTGCGCCATGATACTGCATCGTCCAATTAACGCCGTTCATGGCAGTATCAACAAGACTGCCGACATGGTTCCAGCGTCTCACTACGGCTGCAGCTTTCAGGCCCTGGCCGACATTGACTCCATGCTGAAATGGGAAAAGGGGACCGTCCAGGTATGTCAAGCTCCGGGGCAGTGTGTCAAGATCTTTGTCGAAGCCTCGGCCGAAATATGCATCTTCACTATACCATTCTTCCCAATTGTGTCCCTTGTTGTGAAGATACTGCATGGTTTCGAGCAGGGTGTCACCAATTTCCCCAGGATACTTTTCGTACAGCCATTGCAATGTGATCATCATATCTTGCATCCTGACCCGGGCCCAGTCGTCGGTGATATAGCCCCGGTAATTGTCTTTCAGCATGCTATTGACAAGCACAACGAATCTATGCAGACTGCCGACTATTGGCTGCGTCCAGGTGCTGTTCGCTTCGGCCAGCTGTATCGCGCCGAGACAAAAAGGATACCGGCCCCATATGGTTCTCGTAGGTGCAGTCTCAGGACCCAGCCAGCCATCACTTTTCTGCAGTTCTAGGACCGTTTGGGCTGTACTATGAACTTGGTTCTTGAGGCGCGTATCGTCCAGCGCATACGCGAGGGGAACCAGACCATTGAACCAATATGAGAAGCCTTCGTTCAGGCCAGAATAATCCTGATCGCCTCCAAGCCAGGTAGAGTTCGAAACATATTCGTAAAAATCATGCTGGTGTCCTGCTAGACCATCACTCATGAGCTGAAGCTGATCTCGTAGCCAACCATTGGGCTTGATCGATCCTAAAGGGAAAGGCTCGAATACCAGTGGTACCAGGGTATGGGAACTGTTTGTTGAGTTATGGGTGGTAGATGGTGAAGAGGACGCAGACCAGATTGGGGGTAGTTTGTACAGCCGTGTGACGAAGGTATCGAGGAGACTGAGGAGGCTGCCCACAACTGGCGGCTCGGCCATGTTTTGAAATATGGAAAGATGAAATTAATACTGAAGAAGTACTACTTTACATGATCAGTGAAATCGTGCCGTTCAGACTGGGTTCGGCATGCTTGGCTGGCTTGCGGCATACCCGTAGCTAGTTCATGAGGCAGTGTTGATGAGCATTGTACCCCGAGTTGCCTCCATCTGATGCCACATGCATGTAGCATACTTTGTGCGGCTCTACTAACTTAGATTATTGTGCTGATCAACAGGCAAAATGAAAATGGCAGTGAAGTCTGAGAATCTCTTCTGCTGCAGCCACTTCCCGATGGCTCGGTCCACATCCCGACAGCGCGAAAACGACGCGACCGCGCCTGATTGAAGAGCAGTGCAACTACCATACAATAGTAGCTCGTTGCCCCGGAACACATGTCTTTGAAAGGAATTATGTGTGCTGCACATGATAGAGCCAGAGGAAGCATGATGGTAGGCAATCATACCAAATAATTTTCCGCCCCTGCTCATGGCAATTCTATCAGCAGAGAGTTCAACTCCGCCTGTTCTGAGGTCGCAGCATCTCGATGCAAACATAGCGCCTGAACTACGTCCACCACAATCTCCTGTTGCCATGGGTTGTCCAACGAGTCCTCTCTTCCCCGACACTCATACTTTCACTGAAGCTTCTTCCTCAGGTCTTTCCAGTCGGCATGGCCTCTCAGCAGTTTCGAATCCATCACAGCAGAGTTTCTCGCTGTCTTCATCCTCCGCACGACTCGTCGACCAGCTATCTTCTCAGCTGGCATTGCAAATCTGCCTGTAGCACAGTAAAGTTCGTGGTCAGCTGTCGTGACCACATAAGGATACCATCCACTATGAGGTACTTACCTAGATTAGTAACGAAGCCAGATGGACGTCGCTCGCCGCTGGCTGAATGTGGCAGCGTTGGATTGAAGCGAACAAGTTCGGCACCTGAGGCGACTCGCTCAGAAGGTGGTGAGCCTCCGTCGTCGTCGACAAGGTCTGGTAGATCGTTGAGCCCGTCGCTTTCATTTCCGTGCTGAGCTGATTCATCATCACTGAGATACTCCTCATCTTCTGCAGTATCGGTGCCTGACAGCTCACTATCATCCACTTCTGAAGGATTGGCTGTCGTCTCGCTCTGTGTGGCGGCTGTTGTGTTCACGATATTCTGAGAACGCTTCCAATCCTCAAGCGCTGCGAAGAGTGAAGAAAGCCCGTCTTGCCCAAGCTTCTTGCTGATAGTCGCGGCATTGACTGTCATTAAGTCCTCCTCCGGAAGCCATTGTAGCCCGGTCATGCTAGCTCCAAACAGGAAGGCTGACTGAACACGACAGGCAACAATGAGCTGAAAGCGCAGCAGATCGTTTGCGCATCGAGCGTCGAGAACGGTGACTTCACCAACGCTGGCTGGGTGAGCGGTGCGTAGCACCACGTCTTGAACCAGCTTGCCGACCACATGATCGCTGGCCTCGTCTTGTCGGTCGTGGACCTCGTCAATCAATTGGCCTTCAGCGTTCATGGTCTGTCTGGCGACGACGATGTGTGGGACATCTTCGAAAGCTGGATATTGGAGGCCTGCTTCGCCGGAGTGCGGAGGCACTTTGAGGAGCACATCGTTGGAGGCATTGTGAATCAGCACCCAGATGCTGACTTTCCCCGCCCAGTAACTTGCTTGAGCCCTCTGCTCCGCAAGCTGCTGGAGGATCTGGCGTGGTGTTAGATCGAGCAGGTGGTCTTCCGATCCACAGAGAGCCACCATGTCGGCTTGTTCGGCCCTATCTGGCCCAGGATCACCGGGTTCTTTGAAAGTTGGCGTGAGACTAGGAGTTGGAAGGTCTAGTAGGCGTGAGTAAATTCCTGTGACGAGAAGCGCATCTCAACGGCCAGGAGGTGTTCGACCGCCATGCAAACGAAGTGCAAACGAGCCATCCACAGGGCAAGGGTGTCAACGCAGGTACCCGATCATCCAGGAGCTGGTCTATCATATCCCACAAGTAGGCGTCCATCGTTCGTCGCTAATGTGAGCTCATTGGATGGTGCATGACGGCAAAGACGCAGAGCTTGATAAATGACAGAGGTATAGTTTGACCAATCTGCTGTGGCCGCAGCTGTACACAGCACATTTCTCCACAATGTTGAAGCTCCGGGCTTGGTATCGAAACGAATGAAGTTCGTACTCTACGCGATGCTGCTGAAAGCTGCTTCGAAGCAGAAAGTCCGTCCGGTCTTCTCTGCAAATCGTCCTGACGGGCACCTATGAAGGACTCCGGTGTGTTTCTTCCGCGCCGCACTGATAGTCATGCCATTCAAGGATTGATAGCAGCCATGCTACCTCACTCCATCATGGCACTGTAGAAACGATCCCTGTCACTCGCATCGCGACACACGCTTGGGGGAATGAAATGTCATCTGTTCTGTATGAATCAGAAGAACGCAGTTCGATGTGGAACAATAGCCTGGTAGTTGGCACGCTGGCCAAGTGACATCGGCTTTCCGGCGGGTCGAGAGCGTGGAGATTGCACAGTCCTGGAAGGTGTAGCGCAGGTCGACCGACATTAATGACAGTGTGTACACGGTCTTTTTGATCTTCACATGACAGCCTGATAGATTTTGTTGTCAGTGAAGAGATGATGCATCCGCGCAGTGGTGGTAGAAGCGTAGAAGGAGACTTTAAAGCTTGTCACCAGATGAAACGCCCTCGCCCGCACAATCCTTGCCCACGCTAGTGAGGAACGCCAGGTGTACCTGTCAAGCCATTCTATGGAACTGTACTCTTGAAGGTCCATTGCTGATTCAATATATGCGCCATGTCCACAGTGGATTCTCCGGCCAAAACAGGTATGCAATGTCCATGTTACTGGTGAAAGATGATGTTGTCTTGGCATCTGGAACAGCCTCGGAGATGGATGGAGGATTCGTGTTGCAGGTGAAGGACATGCGCGGCTAACACGTGCAACTTGACAGTCTCAAACGCTTCTAAGAAGAAGAAAAAGACCAAGAAGAAAGCCAATGGCCCGGCGCATGCAGAAAACGCCACAGCACATGTCAATGGCTCCAAGGAGAATGTGATAGAGGGCGAGGACGACGACGAAGACAGATCTCTATCACAATCGCCGAGTGTAAGCTTGATGGACATATTTCCAGTATTGTTGCTGTTGCTAAGACACAGCCTAGAAAGCAGCCGTGTCCAGCCGACTGGCCACGGAAGACTCATTAAATATGCCATCTTCACCACCAGCCGAAGCGGAGGATGAGGAGGAAAGACCGGTGCGAAATGGGGCACAGCAGCCGAAGCACAACTCCGAAGCTCAAGAAGACGAATCAGATGGTGAGGACGATGAAAATGCCAAGGCAGGAAATGTAGGCAATGGAGCGGTTTCAGATACGGCAGCGCGACTAGACGCCATGCAGCAGGAGCGCGACAGCTTGCGAGCGGAAGTCACGCAACTCAGGAAATCCCTCGAGAGCCTGCAAGAGAAACACAGCGAAGGGAAGCCTGAGGACGACGTCTCGAGTCTGAGACAGGAACTGGAGCAGGCACAGCAGGGCAAAGAGACAGCCGAGGCCAACTATCGCACCCTGCAGCACCGAGTCAACACCATCCGCTCGCAGCTGGGCGAGAGATTGAAGGCAGATGCAGCTGAGTTAGAGCAGAGGCAAGAAAAGATCGAAGAGCTCGAGGCCTCAGCCAAGGCAGCCGAAGAGGAGAACCAGCGCCTGCAAGATCAGCTTGCCGCGCTTGATGCAGAGAAGAAATCACAAGCGTTAGAGATTGAGACTTTGCGAAGCCGGGCAAGTGCGTCGACCACGAATTGGGCTCGAGAAAGAGACGCATTTATCGCGCAAGCAGCCAGACTGCGCGAGGAATACGAAACCGCCAAGCAGGCCATGCAGGACTGGGAGATTCTAGCTACAGAAGAGCGATCGCGGCGGGAGGCTCTCGAGGAGAGATCGCAAGAGCTAGAAGACCAGGTCAACTCACAGCGAGAAGCTTACGAGCGAATACGAAGCGAAGCAGAGATGCAAAGCAATACGGTTGACGGGCTTCAGCGCGCGCTGCGAGAAGTTCAGGAGGAGCGCAAGAAAGAGCTGCGAGAAATGGTCGAATCGAATCAGGCGCAACTGGATGCTCTCAAAGCTCAAACCAAAGTCGCCGAAGAGAAAGCCAACAACTTGGAGAAGCAGTTGCAAGAGACGAAGAAAGAGTTGGAGAGAACGGCACCATTCGAGAAAGAGGTCAAGGAGAAGAATCTATTAATTGGCAAGTTGAGACACGAGGCCGTCATCTTGAATGATCACCTCACCAAGGCTCTACGCTTCCTCAAGCGTGGTAAGCCAGAAGACAACGTTGACCGACAATTGGTGACGAACCACTTCCTACACTTCCTCCATCTTGACAGGAGCGACCCGAAGAAGTTCCAGATCCTGCAACTGATAGCAGCCTTACTCGGGTGGGATGAACAGCAGAAAGAACAAGCCGGCCTGCTCCGCCAAGGTACAGGCATGAATGCAGCAGGTGGCAGCCTTCGCCTACCCATGTCTCCATTTAGAAGAACGCCAAGCACACCTACACTGGGAGAATTCACACCCGAAAATCCCATCGGCAGCCGCGAAAGAGAGTCTTTGGCAGAACTATGGTCAGAATTTTTGGAGCGCGAAGCCGAGCAAGGTGGGTCAGGACACAGCAGGAGACCCAGCCTTGCCAGCAATAAGGGCGGCATACGATCACCCAGTATCGGCGGCATCATGAGTCCGACGAGCGAAAGCGGACGTGGACCATTTGCAAAGCCTCCGCAAAGCCCCGAACTGAAGAGGAAAGAGAGCTCAGCGCAGGCAAATGCTGCCGCAAATGCTGCAATGAGACCAGGCAGTGGTGGCGACTCGACAAAATAGCGTTCTGTCGAGAGTCTGCGAGGCTTGTACATGAACAGCATTGCGGAGGTGGTCGGTCGGTGAAGTGAATACGTAAGACATGAAGCATATGACGAGATAATAAATTCTGCACTCATCACCTTCTTCTTTTTTTCCTTTTTCTCACTGCATGGTCGTTCGTGGAAGTTTCCCATCGTAATTTTGCGCAGTGCCAAGCTGCCAAGACATTCATGGGCACCTCACCTGTCGGGCCCAGAACGTGAGACCTTCCACGACACGGCCCATACTCGAAGATACTTTTTTTTACAAACTAATCACACTCTTTACTTGTCAACGAAGTTCACACGATCTTCTTCTCCACGATTTCATGGCAGATCTGAGGACATTGGGACAGAAATAGACTACTAGCTCATGTTCATGCCAGACATTCACATCGAAACTTCACCTTCAGAACATATCCGATAACTGAGCATGACCAACTATCATTCCCTCGAGCGATGGCATGGTCACAGCTCCATCCTACTCTTGTCGGTAGCGTTGTGCTCTCCGAGACTTCCACCCGGGCCCCGCGTATGTTGACAACCATGGCTCTTCAATTGGACTCCAATGACCTACTGACCGACCTGCATGTGCTCTCTTATACTCTCATCCTCAGTCCATTGGTCATGAATATGAGGACATCGACACCGTGATCAACTATCTCAGCTTCATCGTCTTCTGCTCTTGTCTCTGCCTTGTCTCTTGCCCTGCTTTCACAAAGTCTTGTCCTGATTCCTCAGGCTGCCTTTCGTTGAGCGATCCTAACCACTCGTATCCTCATGAGTGCATGTTTCCCGATCCGTCGCTCGTTGGCAACGTATCCGCATTACAAGTTTGTCGCGAGTGATATGGGCAAACTAATCGAGCCGATCCGTTCTCTACCGTGTGGGGCCTGAGGTCCAATCTGAGCCTTCTTCTTACCTAAACTTCTTCTCTCATTGCTGCTGTTCTCCTCTCTCTTTTGTCTCCGGCTATCCGTCAATCTCCGTGTCGTGCTGTGTTCCGGACAGGCTTACTAGCTCTTTCTTGCTGTAGCAGCACGATGACCACTTCTTGCGTGTCAACTGGTCCAGCACAATCCTGTGATACTTCCGGTTGGAGAGAGCTCGCTCGTGCTTGATCTTCGTGCCGTCCGGACCGCTACTTTGCGCACATGTTCGAAATGATCTGCTGTCTGTATGTTGCTCTGCTCTCTCCAATCGAAGTCGCAGAATGCAGAGTGGTTTCATTTTGCGCCGCCTTCTCCGGTGTCCCCACGGGCCCTCCAGATTCAAAATTGCTTGCTCTTTCTCGTCTCTCCCGCCGTCCTGGTCGCTGACACGAGTACGCGTGCCAGTTGATTTGCAGAACGAGGTCAGGGCCAGCGTATCGGACCGCCCACTTCCCTCAGAGTCGCGAGATGCCGTCGTTTGCGCAGCCTTATTATTAGCTCCCCGGGTCCTCTGATTCCTCAGAGTCGCAAGCTTCTCCATATTTGCAGCCTTATTACTCGCTCTTCAGTGGCTCTCTCGTCTGACGCTCCGGTACCTCATCGCATCGTCTCTATCATTACCCAAGGCCCTTCTGCGCTTCGATCAATCAAGGATTTCACAGTCCATCTCATCTGCACCTTATCGTCTTGGCACGTGTCGGATCGCTTTCCTCGCGAGGCCATGTGCTTGAGGACGTCCCCGGCTCTTGCTGTAGAACACGTAGATGTCAAAATCAACTGTTTCCAGCCTATCTTGTTATCGTCTCGTTCCTTTGATGGTTCCTGACTCTCTTTCACAGGCAAGGTGCTCGCCAACGGGCACCGAATCAATAGTGGCTTCGAGGGCTTTGGCATGGATGATATGAAGCGGCTGCGTGGTTATCGTATCGGTCGCAAGACATCGCGCATCGAATTTCAAGGGATCATCAAGGGTTGACGGACGGATCTTCGCATAGCGGGGGAGGAAAGAGGAAGGAGGATGGCGCTATGTTATCGCTGCTGAATGGGGTGAAGACCAGAGACTCATTTCCAATCGGTAAAGTTACTGCTCGGGAGTGGGCGCGACGCAGCGTGTGGTGGGCCGTGCATTCTGCCATTCGCGGCCCATCGAGTCACGGCGCCGGAAGTCGCAAGCCCAAGCTGTTGCAGAGGAAAGCACGTGCAAGTCAGCATCAGATGTGTCTGAGAAGAAGGATCGACAAGAAGCGAAAGCCATCGCCAAGAAGGCCAGAAGCAATGTGTTTTGTGACGGACCAGGACCGCCCCATCAAGCACTCATGATCTATGCTCTCGGAAATAAAAACCAGAACCTCCCCAAACACCACGCTAATATCAGTGCGCCAAATCACCTTTCCGGCCACTGCTCCATTCAAGGAGTCAATGAATCGGAAGTGCAGGTTGTCTCTGATGTGGACTCTGATGCACGGCCATCAGTACCAGGGTCTCGCAAGCCCAATCGCCTCACTCGAATGGACTGGATCATGCCGTTGGTAGCGCCAGCGATCTCGAAAGCTAAAGCCCAACGTCACTTAACTTGCTCCATAACAAGTGCCGCTTCACCGGCTTTCCGAGTAATCGTTGAGTGCAACGCATACAGCGCCGCGATGATGGCCATTGTACTGACGAATGATGGTCTTGCTCTGCAGCTCCCACAGTCGAGCATAGTGGTCGGAACAGGCGGTGACAAGATAGGCAGAGTCGGCGGAGAAAGCGCAGTCCCAGACCCATCTCTGATGGCCATCAAGCTCATTTTCCAATGGAAAAGCACCGGAGTTCTCATCAGAAGTCTGACGAGCCAATGCGCCATCTTCATCTTCTTTCTGCTGATGGGGAGGAGTGACATTGTCAAGATCAACAGTCCAGATACGCGCGGTGTGATCGGCGGAACATGTTGCGAGCTTCCGCACGTCGGGTGAGAGGAGGACGCGGGTGATGTATGTGCCATGTGCCTTGAATCGCGTGACGGGCACCAGACTGGTGACATCTCGAAGGGTGATCAGTCGCCAAACGAAGACAGCACCGTTAGTGCTCCCGCTGACGGCTGCGCAGAGAAGGGAGCCATCCGTGGCAACGGTGACGGAGGCCACGCTTTTGTCTTCTTCGGGTACCAACTGGTGGCTGCACTTGTTCTCTCCAAGATCCCAGATGCGAACGTTGCCGCCGCGATCGCAGGAGATGAGTTCGCCCTGGTTCGGGTGGATGACGACATCGTTGACAGGAACAGCGTGTGAGTAGTTCCGCTGGATGTGGCCGCTTCGGGTGTCCCAGATTTTGACCGTTCCTGCCACGCAAGACAGCTTAGTAGAGCAGGCGCGGCGGAAATGGGGAAGGCGGGCGACACTCACCATCTTCCGAGGACGTCACCATCCACTTGCCCTCACAGTGAAAGGCAAGGCCGGTGATGTTTCCTGTATGGCCCTCGAAGGTGAGCACTGCGGCGGGATTGGTTGACTTGATGTCGTACAGCTTGACGGTGTGGTGGCCGGCAGCCGCCAAGAATCTTTTGTCGGGGCTGATGCATAGGCGATTGACCTGGGAATCGGGATGAGGAATGGTGCGTGAGCAGATCCCGCTCAATGCCTCCCAGAATCTAGCGCGGGGCGCGGGAGTCAGCAGGGAGATGAATGCTTCGAATGCCCTTTACCTGATCGTGTGGTCATATCCCGCTGGTGGCATTAGCGAGCGTTAGCGAAGCCACAGCGACACGCGCGCGCGCCCCACTCACCAGTACAGAGAATCACGCTCATGCTGATGGACGCGCTTTCCCCGCGATGATGCTGATGCGCTCAGATGCACTGCAGGCGCGGAAGTCGAACGCTGCCTGGCCTGTCACAGGAAGGGAAGGCGCGTTGGGGAGTCGGTGATGCTTTCGGTAAGCAGTGGCCGCGGCGGCCGAGATGTTGGCGGATGGGCAGCCGATCAGCCGAGGCGCTAATGCGAATGCGGCCCGCGGGCAGAGGTCTATTTGGACGACATGCGAACGCGCCTTGCGAGTGAGATGGAGAGAGAGTTGATGTGCTGGTGCTGGTGCTGGTGCTGGTGCTGCCGCTGCTGCTGATTGAGCTTGACGGGGACGGCATGGCGGGTCATGCTTGCTCCCACCCCTTTCACATGCTCACCCGCGATGCTGACGTAATCCGGACACCCTGCCGTACAGCCAAGACGAAGACAGAGCGCGATGGAGGCTGCACGCGCCGGACGGCAGGCTACAGGAAACGCTTGCTCCGTCTGCTCTGCGCTGCGAGCCTGTCTACTCATCATGCGCGCCATGTCGCTGAACTGCTTGGAGCTTCGACTCGTCCATGGCATCCATCATCCATGCCACCTTGCGCCAGATACACACACCTGCAGCAAGACATATCTGCTTCGGTCAGCCACCTCTTGCTGCTCGTCAACTCGTGCCCTGATCGGAGAACACGTGGCATCTCGTTCTCCGCAGCCTGCCTGTCTCTGTGCTATTCGGCATGGCATCTCCTCTCGAAGCACTTGGCAGCAGTGGCGGCGTGCAAATGGCTGGGCTTGGCATGTCTGATCGTTTCGCCGGCGTAGAGGACGCATTCGAGTGGGCACGTATTCCGCTCGGCACATAACTTCCCTAAGCATGCATTCTTGCCATGTGGAGGCTTAGCTGTCGTCAATGCGTGCTTCTTGAATGTGTTGCAGCAGCCTACTCTGCAGCAGTCCGTGGCTGCGCTGGCCGAATCGGTATGACGCATTCGAGTAGGCACGTATTCCACTCGACACATAACTTCCCTAAGCATGCATTTTGCCATGTGGAGGCTTAGCTGTCGTCAATGCGTGCTTCTTGAATGTGTTGCAGCAGCCTGCTCTGCAGCAGTCCGTGGCTGCGCTGGCCGAATCGGTATGCTTTGTTGCGCGAACATCATCTTGACCGTCATGGCCACTGCACAGTGAGCGCGCGGAAAAAGTGACATCTTTGTCGATTGTTGCTATTTGCCATGTCAGTGCTGTATCGTGCGCGCGCGCAACTGCCGCTCACAGACACGCTGAGAGCAGTGGCTTCCCAGACGAACGCAGTATCCCGACCGCCGCTGCATTTTTGCTGTTGCTGCTGCTGCTCGATCATCGTGCGAACTTCCACCCGACACCCAGGCAGAGCAGCATGGCCTCGGTGCTACAAGGGCTGTCATTGTGTCCGAATTCGCAGAGGAGCGATATCAGGCTGCGCCTCGCGAGAACGATCCGACCTCCACACGCTAGCCCTTCCTAGACAGCGGCACCCCGAGATCATGCCTTCTCTTCCTCTCTGGCCTCAACGGCCCAAGCATCTGCTAAGAGAATCGGCTTTAGCTAAGCCCGGCATTTGGATCCGCTTCACGTTGCTTGGGATTGGCGCAAAAGTCTAAGGCTTTTTGTCTTCCCTGTCGCAGCCTGCAAATGCCATAACTTCGCGAGACGCTGGTCGTCTGAGACGATTCAAAGTGGGTGAGCATCTCCTCGCTCTTGCCTATCTCCTCATACCCATATCGAGGGATCTTCGCCCTATTGTCTCCCTGGTCAGGCTTGTCGACGCAACTTGCAAGCTAACGCAGCCCGGGAAGCATAAATGCCGCCGGAGCCTTATTCCATACCCTTCGTCTCCTCCGAAACGCCGTCGACAACGCCATGCCGACCTGTATGAGACAAAATTGATATGCGAACGTAGAGAAAAATCGTGGCTCCCTGCTCGTACCCATATCGATGGTCTCCAACACTGTGAAGGCATCGTCGTCGCCGACGAGGCTACGATAGCTCGTGTGGGGCAGTACCGCAGCCTTGCGACTCTTAGCTCGTTGCTTCATTGGCAGCCGTACTATCGCACAGAAAAATTGATCCCCTCCCGTCGACACAACTAAGACGGCGAAAATCATTTCCTGGCCCTTCTCTCTCACTTCACACACACACACCATCAGACAGTCTGCACACACAAAGCGAACTAGCTGTTACAGAAGTCCACACTCAAAAGAACGTGACAACCACACTCAAAGCGTTCCCAACCTCACCGACACCGTCACCCACCTCCTGCGAAGGATAGCCGCTTCGCAGCGAAGACAAAGGTGCTCCAGTGTCTCTGCGACTCGCCAAGAGCTACGCAGATTTTCGAGAGCGCAGACAAGTCTCACTGACACCGGTACAACAGCCCTCTGTGAAGGACAGCCGCTTTGCAGCGCATTCTGAGTAGCAGCGAACGGCTAGGTGTTCAACTGCTTCTCCAGCACTTGACGTGAACACAGCAACGTCAGCGACAAAGCACAGTATCGAGCAAGAGTCTCCCTGCTCATACATACGCCAGTGCTACCACCTCCAATTCCAGACATATCAAAAGTCTGAGATTTTTGAGAGTCAACATGGCTCTTCCAATCGACCAGCAGCTCTGCAGAGATGCCACACTGAGTCGCGACAACAACCCTGCCCTTGGTCCAGTTCTTCTTCTGCAGAATGACACCTTCTTCTTCTCCTGCCAGACACTTGCACACACAGGAAAAACGAAGGACGGCCAGATGAAAGTGAAAACTCATCGAATGCAGGATAAGAACTACAAGAACAACGTTCCTCGACAGCTCTTCGCGACGTTGACCAAGCCGCTGTTCGACTTGGCTTCTAAGATGACGCCAGGATTTCCAGAGTTGCCCAAGTTTGCAGTCATGCACATTCACAACAGGACTAATGAGGAGCTCCTGAAACTCCTGGGCCTGGCCGTCACATTCGTATCGAAAAAGAGTTATGATACGAGTCAGACTGGCGTCTCTGCGGTCATAAATGCGCCGCAAGTTTCACCGATCCCTCTTTACGATCAGTACATGAAGGGTTTTCAAAACTCGCGAAACTTCTTATTCGATCGAGGCTTGCGTTACCGCGGCGACGAGGGTACTCAGTTCCTCGACAACGTGGAAAGTTATCTGAGGAACAATCCACAGCAGTCACCGCTCGCGCAGTACTTCCCTGGACAGCAGCCACAATTTCAGCAGCCGCCTCCACCGCCTCTCCCGAGCTCACCGGTGCCGTCCACTGCCGCAGTTCCAAACCCTCCTGCCATCTTCGGAGCGCCCCAGGTGAACCAGTCTGGTCCAGCTGCGATCGCTCACCCAGCATCGCAGCAGTTTCCACAGCCCAGCATGACCCAAGCAACTGCATTCACTGTCGCGGCTCCAAATCCTCCTGCAAATGTTGGAGTGTCTTACCCGGCACAGCACACCCAGCCTCCACAGTTTGCTGGTAGCCAAGCTATGCCAGTGAATTTCACGGCTCCGAATTTTCCCGTCAATCTCGGAATTCCTCAGGTGAGCCAGTCCAATCTCGCCGCCGTGAATTATCCAGCACAGCAGGTGCAGTTTCCGCAGGTTGTTGGAGGCCAAGCGGCGGCATTCCCTTTCCCGCCTCCGAACGCTCAAGCAAATTTTGGAGCTTTTCAGGTAAACCAGCCTGGTCCAGCTGCGACAACTTACCCGGCGCCGCAAATGCAGCTTCAGCAGCCGGGCTGGAGCCAAGCGACGTCAGTCAATTCCGCGGCTCCGAATCCCTTTGCCAACTTCGGAGCTACTCAGGTGAACCAGCTTGGATCAGAGGCGATGGCACTGGCGCAAGGATTCGCGCCTCTACAGCAGGGATTAGACCAATCGGCGTCATTCAATTCAGTGGCTCCATATGCTCCTGTCAATTTCGGAGCAGGTCAATATGATGAAGCCGCGATGATGTATCCGGCACAGCAAATGCCGGCTCCACAGCCTGATCTGGCCCAAGGGAACTCGTCCAGCCCTATGGATCAGCTAAGCCCCATGATATTCAACCATGGTGTTGCTTTCGATCCTATGGGTCCATCTGCTCCTGTTGATGGCGGAGTTGATGAGATGTATCAGGCTGGTCCAGCCGCGATAGATCCTCCGTCTGCTGGCATGGACCAAGAATCACCTGCCTTCGCGGCTCCACCGGCTCATATCGACCCTGGAATGCGCCCGTACGACAACGTTGCGATGGATTTCCCGTCGCAAGACATGGAGACTCCATTGTTGGATGTGGGCCAAGGAGCGCCACTCAACTCCCAGGCTTTCCTGCCCTATGCACAACAGGGAGTTGACGAAGTGGGCGAGCTCTGGATCCCCACCGAGGCTGAAGTGCAGGCATTTATTGCGCTGCAGTCAGAGCAGAGAGCTCAGCTTCATCCTGTGTCTTCGAGCAGCAATGCTCATCCCGGAGTCGAGCAGTACAACCAGGACCCGGTTGAGAAGACGGCGGCACTTGCCTGGGCTGGCCAGGCAAATCCTCATGGCTTGATCGCGGATGATGGGATGAATCTTCAATTCCACAACGACGTCCCAGAGCCTCAGACCGGCTTAATGCCAGGTCTCTCCGCAGGGGACGCTTCTGATGGCTCATCGCTGGAGCAGATCGCAATGCCTTCACAGCCACAGTCTCTCCAGGCGACCGATGTCGCGGTTCGGGATCCAAGCGGGCTTCAAGAGTTGGGAGGCGATCAGGGCTTTGCGCAGACATCGCCTGTCCCAGCTCCCCCGGCGTTCGTGGATGTTGGAGCCGAGATGGCCGAATTTCAGGTCGGTTCGTCATTCGTGATGGATGACTTGGTCAACTTGGAGTAAACGCCGGATCCAGCGAAACTCAAAAGCACCCACATGGCATTTCCGAGGGGTCTTATCATCAGCCCGGCTTCGTGTTGCAGGTCACAGCAACTCGACAAACAGGCTCTGACTACGCGCATGAAAGTCAGACCAACCAACTGCGTCGTGCGCATCTGAGACAATATGGACAAGCGAACTCACCTGCTGCTCCACCTCTAACGCACGACTCCGCGGCGTGAGCTCAGCAATGCGCATCACATCTGCAGCTTGCCTCTCACGTCCAGTGCGATAGGCTCAAATCGAGGGCACCTCGTACGCACACTCGGGTCGCAGCAACGACGCTTACGAGTGAAGTCACATCAATCGTGCTTCCTCGTCGCGAATTTCGTTCAGCTGCTCAGATCGAAACCATCACGATCTGGACCTGCAACCAAAATCAGAGTCAACCAAAGGCAAGAAGTGAAGTCGAGCCAAGCCATGAGCCAAGCTCACTCATGCCGGAGGGCGCCTCTTCACTACGACACCTGCTAGGGATCTCGTCTCAGATCCAGATTGACCTGAATCAATTATCGAATCCGAGCCACGTCGGCCCAGAGCATGCCTCGTGTGTGCAGTAAGCTTGGCGTGGCCTGGGTTCTGGATTTACTTCGACAGCGAAGTGGATCGGCTGCACTCTTGCGCCACACTGATCGCGGAAGGAACCACATATCGTGTGGGCCATACTCTCATGGGTAACATGGGCCATGATCGAGAACCGTGGAGGGCTGGTATAGTGCTGAGAAGGCACGAACATGGATGGGTGTAGGTTTCAGGGCGTTGGGAGTTTTGGATGGGTTGCTTGCTCGTGTTCAAGCTTGGAAGGATATGATAGGTGGCCAGTGGTTTCGGAGTGGACAGTTGTAGAAGTAGAGCTTGCTCGTGTTCAAGCAGTGGGTCTACTAACCATCTAGGCGGGCGGCCATATCTCATCTCAGAGAGAAGTTTGAGTGGTGAGGCCGACGGTAACGCGCGAAGGATCGGGGCGCGTTACAAAAACATCATGATTAAATACCATGGTGGCATCGAGGCAGGTCGCCCTGCCGTTGGCGTCATGACGTCCGCCACGATGCGATATACATCACTGCTTCTTAGCGAGGAGTTGGAAGGATATACCCCACGTCGAAAGACGATGATTGATTGTGAGCGTTCTACGGTATGCGATGCTAGATCTTGCCAAGTTCAATGAGATTACAGCACACTTTCTCTGTGCATGAATGTCTTCTTGCCTACTTTAGCAACGCGATTGCTCGTACATATGTGCCGTAGATGTCTGGGATTGTGTATGTAGCAGGATTGTGGCGAATGTGGAAGCTTCTAAAGACAAGTGCCTTTCACATGAAGCAAACACAATGCCGTATATCATGCATTTCCTCGCGCTGCGTTCTGCCCTCCAACTCACCATAAGCGTTCTCAAAAGATGCCCAGCAGACTCACGTCTTTCGGCAGAAGTCAATCACCTCCGCGCTCCTTCTCGGTCTCCCGACCAGGTCAGCCATCATCACCATACCCAGACCAAGAGCTTCGTAGCCCCACGACTTTCGGCGCGCCAGGTACACCGCACAGCATTCACTCGACCACAGGTCTGCTTCCGCAGAGCTCTGATTTACCTCCACCACAGCAGTACAATCCTCAGCCTCAGCAGCCTCCTCCAAGACGTGAACCACTCTGTGAGCGCTATCTGTTGCTTCTGGTGTTCAGCTGGGCCGCTGCTGTCAGTGGATGGGTGGTGTGGATCTATGTTACGAAAGAGAGATGGTGCAAAGAGAAGGCTTGGTAGACATGTAAGACGAGACAGCAAGAAATGAGAATAGAAGGATTTTTCAAGGTCTGCAACCATGCTCATTCTGGCTTTTACGTAATTGGTCGCCGATACCATCACGACTCCAAATCTAGCTTTTACGCGAGTCCGCTCTGACCTTCAGCACTATTCAATCTAAGAAAAGTACTGGATAGCATCGTTGAAGTCCGCATCGATCTTATTCCCCACAGCCTTTCCACCATCCTGCTCGCCAGATGGAGCCTTGGCGAGGAGGGCAGATTCAAGAGCAGCAGTGTCGGTCTTGAGGTCCTTCAGGTCCTGAAGAACGGTGTTCTGGAGACCAGCGCTAGCGAATTGAGACTTTTTTGACTTCAAAGCGGTGAGTGCCTTCTCGATGTTTGGCTCAAGTGTGTTCTTGATATAGCTGATGATGCTTTGTGCCTCTGAGTCTGAAACAGCAGCGCTGTTGTTGGCGTCATCGGTGGCAGACTTGATGTCCTTGTCCAATTGGCTTTCGTCGTTTTGAGTTGGGAGAGCCCCGAATAGGCCACCAGAGTAGGCGTTCACATCGGATGTCAGCTTCTGGGTGTCGGCGTTGATGGTGTTAAGATCGCTCTGGACGTCAGCAGCATCGCGAGGAATGACTGCTGCGGTGGCAGTTGCCGCGATGAGAATGAGAGAAGTGATGACAAGCATTTCGAAGGCTTGAATTGGGGGTCTGGTTTCGTTTGGAGGAGACGCTGTTGTTTGCTGTTGGATGGATGACATTGATTCAAGGGATGGCGATGCTCCTTGCATGTTGACACCCATTTGCCTCCTGGCAGCTCTGCTATCGCTCACGCCTCGGTATCTTGACGTTCTTGAGGAATGGGAGATATGCTGCTCCCCTTCTTGCATGCATGAAGGCGGAACGTGTCGCGATGCTAGCCTCTACAAGCAGGAGATGTCTTGATGTGAGAGTACTATGCTCCGAGGTATGGTCGTCCGAGGAGGATCTACATGCACAAAATGCTGACTGTCAACATGTAGTCCGTATAGTCAGCTGTCTGGCCTATACCAAGATTGAGCGAGGCTTAGTGCATCGAGACTGCTTGGTGTGAGCTTGAGCTGCTTGAATTCCGGGTCTCTTGAGGAAGTGCGACTGCAACTTCTCAGATTATCACTCGCTTCTATAAAGTCGGAAGCAGTATTGGACACTGCGAAGCTCGGGCGATGCGATGTTTCTAGCCAGGCCGTGATGTTGGAGCTCCTGCGATGGGTAAAATCTGCGCTCATTCGTCGCTCAACGTGGAAGCCTGCTACATTCGAGCAGACTCTCGGGTCTTTGATCGACCATGATGTGCGCTCGCACGAACATGTGGTCTATATAGCCTTGCTCAGATCATACTGAGGTGACATTGCATGCAGGAACCCGCCTCGGGAAGTCGGCATGATTTACCTTGGCATGCCGTTTTCGGAAGGAGTGCGGTGAATTGGCTTGAACTCTCCCCAGACAACAGCTTTGCGCAACAGCGCTTAGTCGCCTACTATTTCGCGGGGTCTGCAACAGTCGAAATGCAAGCTGAATTGTGCCCATTGTCCATAAGTCGGCAAGTAGGATCTCCGTGTTGTGCCGAGGTGTGCATGGAGACAGGAGGATGGTCGTACAATGCAACCTATCGAAAAGACAAGATGCTTGCAGCAGAAGTTGTACTGAAAGTAATCCAGAAATGCACAGTGCGGTATGCTTCTTCTCCTGCAATCATAGGCGAATCTGTAGGACAGCAGAATGAGTGCAACAGCGAGCTTCACACGTGCTGAGCGCACTGAGTCGCAGAAAGACTGCCAATTGCCTCGGCGAAAGCTTTACTTTCGTAGCCGGGTCTGTTGCGACTCACAAGACAAGCCTGCTTGAGAATCGACTTGTCGCCTTGTTGCCTCATTACCTCAAGGACGATTCACCACCAACTTCTACTCGCAGCCTCTCGATCAGATTATCAAGTGGAGCAAGTCTTTGGTGCAGTGCCGGTGTTCGGTAATGTATGCGCTCCGCCGCTTCTTGCTTCACTTTGAGGTCGACTTTCTCGTCGCTGATGAGCTCGTAGAACCTGCCGCACACAGGCCCTTGATGGAAATCCAGTGTCTGCTGTTTCACAGCCAAAAAGTGCCCCAAGCCCTTGAATGTCTCGCCCCTGGTCGAACGATTCGTGTGAAGCAAATGAGGCTCTATGGGCTTGGTGAAATCAACATCAGTGGATAGTATCAACTCATATATGGCTATGCGAAGCTCTGCTGGGAGTTCGAGTAGGCCAGTCATGGTGACAAATGCTGAATGGACATGTTGGCATCTCGAAGCAATTTATGAGAGGACGCTTGCATAGGGTCCAATTCGTGCAAGCTCAATGCGCCCTGAAGACACACGCCTGGGGTTCAGACTTCATGCAGTGGTTGAGCTGCTCGTTTCCGACCAGACAGATGCCGGTCTCTTGCACGGGCTATGGCGGGCCGACAGCTTTATCAGGCATTATGCATGCTGTAAGTGCACGAGAAGTCAGCTTGAATCCGCTCCGCCTGTTGAATCATCGTTTTTTCACAGATCTTTGTGGCCAAGCAAGGGCTGTGAGAGCAATGACATTTGCTCGAGTCTGGCTTGCAGAGCCGAGGATCGAGCTGAGGCATTTTCGAGATCATGATCTTTCACGACTTTCGCATGTGAGGCGAAGATCTGTCAGCATTTGCTTGCAAGCGTTTCGTGGTCGTTCAGCACGACGTAATTGACGATGGTAAGAGTTGATATCTCGTGGCTGACAGCAACAGGCTGTGGATATGTCCGCATATAGTATTGATCCACTGTTTCAGTGTACGTGGTTGGCCGCCGCTCACCGGCATTTATTACGCCCAGCTAGCATGAGTCCGTGCCGCTCTTGGCGTCGATATCGTCAGGCTGGGTTAGTGGCTCTGGAGTGAGGTGCACTTCCTTGCGCATGGTCATGGAGGTTCGTTCATAACTGGACGAGTCCGGGGTGCCACTTCTGTCCAATCCTCTCAACGTCCCTGATGAATCTTGGGCTGTCGATCTGGAGATTTCCACGACTTCTTGCTGTCTTCGGACTGTGGTCATCTGGTACATAGAAGGGGTTCCGAAGCAGGCGAATATAAGCTGTTTGTAGCGCTTGGAAAGCCTGCGAACATCAGCAAATGCGGCATCCGCTTAACGCAAAACTCATGGCACATCTTCAACTTACGGGAGTCAAGTCGCTGTTCCTCAACCCAAGAATAGCGGTCTTGGCAGCCTCACTGTTTGGCGCTGTTCGGCCCTCCATATCCACCACAATGACGAGCTTCACTCCAGTGTTCAAGAGCCAGCCGTACATAGCTATCCGCTCGTCCAGAGCATGAAGCAGGCCGAAGTCATGTCCAACAGTCTTGCTTGGCATGCGAGCTTCGAAGATGTCGAGGCAAGAATTGAGCATCATGGAGTACTCAAGATCGTCCCGCTCAGCCTCGTAAGAACCTCCAGTCGCGGGGAAGAGTGAGATGTGAAGGGGGTTGTTGTGGCGCCCGATGACGCCTATAGCTGCGATGCTGGGCGAGCGGTCCATTGTGGAGGGCTTGAAATTAGCCAGAAGTAGATAGATTCGCGTGCTTGAGACCGGTCAATGGATTCTTATTCACCTCATTGCTGCTACCGCGAAGGTCAGAGGCTTCACACAGACAATTCGTGCTGCAGTGCAACGCTGGTGTTGATGCTTCGAATCGCGGGCGAGATCCCTGCTTCGGCGGCAGTGGGCCGAAGCACCAATCAGCATCAGATTATTCCATCATAGATCGAACCGCACACCCATTCATTGCCACAACCAAGAGCGTGTACTTACGCTCTTCACGACAAACTCCTCTCCCTCACCATCTCCCCTCCCTACAGACTGCCAGAATGCTTGCGACATCACGGACGGCAGTAATGGCGCTGCGCGGTAAGCTCAATGGGCCTCCATGCGCGCCGACGGCAAATTTATTGACCTCTCTCCAGCCAAGCCAGTGACCGCGATCACTCCCTTCAAACTCGCCGCCGCTTCGATATCATCGTCTACGAAGAAGCCCGCTGAGGCTTCTGTGCCAGTGCGAGGGACTGGCTCCAGCGTGCAGGGCAACCCGGGCACACCACCGCCCATGAAGGCCGTGACAAGAAAGGACCACGTCGAAGTGCCACTCGCGAGCCAGGAAGGAAACAAGAGCGTCGTACAATATGCACTGTAAGATGAGATGTGATTATAGAGGGGAGCCGCAGACTGACTGTGGTACAGCACCACATTGGACTCGATAGCCAATTGGGCGCGTCAAGGCTCCCTCTGGCCCATGACATTCGGTCTCGCCTGCTGCGCCGTCGAGATGATGCACCTGTCCACACCACGATACGACCAAGATCGACTTGGTATAATTTTCCGTGCCTCGCCACGTCAATCCGACGTCATGATCGTGGCCGGTACGCTTACGAACAAAATGGCTCCCGCGCTACGACAAGTCTATGATCAAATGCCAGATCCACGGTGGGTCATCTCAATGGGCTCATGTGCGAACGGAGGCGGATACTACCACTATTCATACTCAGTAACAAGGGGATGTGACCGAATTGTGCCAGTGGATATCTACGTGCCAGGATGCCCGCCCACGTCAGAAGCGCTGATGTACGGCATTTTCCAACTGCAGAAGAAGATGAGACATACCAAGATTACGAGGATGTGGTACAGGAAGTGAAGAGGCGTGGTAAATAGGAGAGAAGGCTATGCATGCAAAAAGCGGCATAGAGGCGTTAAAAAGAGCGGAACTACAGCGGGAGCCACTGTGTTCATATGTACATATTCCTGCCATGATATCGAGCGTTGATCATGACAAGAGAACTACAAGCAGCACAAACTTCACAGTTCGTTATTGCACGGCACATCAAGACATCGCTGCATCTTCGTGGTCTCGACACGAAGGCACAGGGTCTAATTCTAGTCAGGCCCAAGCGATTCATGTGTGATATTACGCCTCAGAATACCGACGGTGTAAGGAAAAGCATTATTGGAACTTCAATTTCCGCGCAGTGTTCACCAATCGCCTCAATTTGCATTCCTGTCAACACCCGCTCCTTCATCGTGCTGTTTGACCCGATGTGCAATCTATGAACCACAATCCTGTGTTCGCGCAATTTATTGAATATCGTCGTCACGGAAGCAGAGCATGGTCGACCATGAAGACGCCTGCCAACCACCATTAACACTCGGGAGTCTGAGGTTAATGATTCCGAATCAATAAGATAAAGTCCTTGTGGCCATAGTCTCCGACCCAGCAGAGACTGATCAACCTATCCCCTTTAAATTCAGCGCACTCACGAATGTTACCTCCTCATCCCACCTCCATTCCGGCGCAAACAACGCAATCATCTTCCGACTCTGCTTCAAAGCATACCTCGTCTGAAACCATTTGGGGCCGTCTGCAGAAAGTTGGTCCGCTTGCGTCGCGATGAGCCGTGGGATGCGTTCATTAGAATGCTGCGATAGTCCAGACGACCACCACCATTGACAGCCTCGTTCAGCGCGAGCCTCGAGCCAAATCATCATATTCTTCCGGAATTCTTTGTAAGATGGCAAGTTTGCGATGTACATTATTCGCATTGCTCGTTGCAGGAGCGAGACATGAGACCATTTCAATAGGATCATCGCGTCCCAGTCGTGAACATAGAAGATGGAGGTGTTTTGCAAGAATTAAACCGCTCTTACCTCGCTGCGGAGCTGGCGGCAAGTGCGAAGAAGTCCAGGCTCTGGGGCATTTGGATTTCGTTGTACTGCAGACGTCTCGATGTCCCACTTGTTAATGAGTACATGCTCGGATATTTAATTCCGTATCTCTGGCGGGAATGTGAGCAGTTGGTGCGCGGGTTTCGCGACCACAAGGCTTTTAACGCTGTTGGCCCAAGACCTGGGCGTTTTCATCATGGACGGCTGCGTTTGGCGTTTGAGAGATATCTGGTATGATGAAGATTCTGTTGGTGAACAGTCGTATTTCTGTTGGGTGTGGATTTTATCTAGGAATCGAAAGTGTCAGCAACGTTGTGCGCTCCTCTTTCGTTGCACTGCCATTGCCACCTGGCAAGATGGAAGCTGACAGTCGTGGACCATATTTGGAGGCTATTCGAAGTTTGTCAGCGTCCGAGGTCGCGTGTCATGCCATTTCTCGACCTAGCTATCCTATCCAATTCTCCTTTGCCCCAGGAGCATGTCAATTTCGCGCGCTCTTGGCGCACTCCAAACCCATGCACCTTGCGATGCTTTCGCTCAAAACCCAAACGCCACGCTTGTAAATGCAATCCAGCTCGTGAAACAGTCTCGCCTGTTTGGAAAGGCCGTGGCCTATTTCTTGCGATACTTTTGGCCTTGGCAAGCATTAGCTCTGCACAAATGAACAGAACGCTCTGGAAGGAAGTCGACTACCGTTTGGTAGTCTTCGGGCGTGGCTTACACTCGTCCGGACCAATTGGATGAAGCATGATCTTGTTCGGCAAGTTGGGACTGTTGTGTGCGTATCCTTTCGACCAGTCGTAGGAGACTGCGTATGCGAAAATTTCACCAGTCCGATTGAAGTCGGTGGCACTGATTGTTCCGCCAACTTCAGGGTAACCCTTCAGTCTGTGCTTGGCATCCTTGTCCCAGAAGTGGAAGGTGCCATCGCTGCCGGCGGTGGAGAATGTGCCATGCACTGGGTGGAAAGAGATGGCATTGACAGCGTAGACCTGGCTAGTGTTGCGATCGTTGGGCGGTGTTTGGCGATGGCACTTGAAGGAGAAGTTGTTCGAGGAATCCTTGTCTTCAACGTACTGAATGGCGCATCGACCTTCGATGCTACCAATAGCAAAGCCCGTGCCATCCGTGAAAGTGCTAACAACACGCGTTTGCCACTTTAGAGGACTCTGTAGAGATTTGAAAAACGTGGTGGGGTTCTTGAGGTCGATGACATGGATCCAGCGCTCGGCAGTTCCGACCACAAGCATGCTATCGTTTCGAACATCCATAGTATAGACCCGCTCCTTCGCGTCGACAGTCACTGCAGCTTGTTGGCCTGGTTGTCGAGTGTCCCAGTACTTGATCGTCTTGTCCCAGCTTCCGGTGACGAGCATAGGAGTGCCGTTGTGGTTAAAGGTCTCTACGCAGCGAATGGGTTGGTCATGTCCTGCTACAGTGACTGCTTGGTTAGGTTGTGTATGGCCTGCCCCAAGGTCGAGAACCTTGACAAGCTTGTCCGTGCCAGCGCTGAAGACCTTCGTTCCGTCCTACACAAGCAGTCAGTATGCATGCGCTCATTGAAGCTGTCTTGCCATATAGTTACCGGACTCCAACATGTGTTCAGCACTGGTCCTTCATGTTCGATCATGGCAAAAGGGTTGGTGTTGCCCTGCTTATCCACCTGATATATCCGAACTTTCTTGTCCCATGACGCGACCGATAGAAAGTCGTTGTTCCCGCTTGGCTGAGGGCCGAACTTGAGATCGGATATGCTGTCTTCTGGTGGGTTGCCAACCTGCACATCTTTACTGACATCGCCCTGAGTCGGGTTCGCTGCTGCCGATGAGGCCGTGGTGCCAGATGTTCCGAATATGCCCGCCATGGCGAACAGTGTCGAGAGCGGCGAAGGTGGCGGCTCACTCGGTGTTCTCTGAGGGAATGGCGCACGTCGTTTATGTGGTGTCGGCGGAGGTTCTCCTACTGCCATGATGATTAGCACGGCGTCGGCGTAACAGCTTGATGGGATATTAGCACTCACTGCAACGAAAAGGACGTCAGCTGTTATGTGCTGCAACGCCGTTTGTTCAACACGCCCTCTCAGCTTTACTGGCGATGCTTGTCCGTATGTTTCTTTGTGGTGAAGTTCAACACGCGGTTACGCGCAGCTGCACCTCAGACAAAAGTCTTGCGTTTGGAGATGCTTCATATGCCCTACGCAACCAATTTCAGAAGCAGAGCCACATGCAATTGAGGGCTTTTGCAACTTCTTTGGTGGATTGGGAGTCTTTACATGCAACATATATCTTGTTTCTCAGGCTACTGTTAGGCATCTTCGTGTACCGCCACTTTCTTCTGCCTAGCTCTGCCTGCGTTCTTAGTCAGCCGCAGAATTTAACATGCGCGAAATCTTTCTCCACCTTCTTCTCTGCAACCTCTCGCTCAAAAAATCGCAATCGAAGCTCACACACTGACAGCACCTCGTGTGCTCGTCCACGTACATACAGCTTTGGGAGAAAGTCCCCGGACACCTTGCACTTGCTGCAATGCAGCGGAAACGCGCCGCCACAGAAGCAACTTGCGGCTCATCCCCTCGAGACCTCCATCCTCCTTCATCACCCTCCATCGTCCGCACTCTTGCACGGAAGCGTCAGGGCTGGGATCGCACCTGTTCTGGAGACACGTCGCTCTCGGGCGGCGGCTCGGCAACGAGAGACGATGACATGAGTCTGCTTTCCTGGTCAGCCGGTCTTGCTGCTTTGGCGCTGAAGGGCAGGAGGAGATGGTGGATCACTGATGAGGACGAGTTGGGTTCAAGGTCAAGAGGCGGAGTTCATCGTCGTGGTCAACAGTTATGCGATTGCTCGCGCCTTTCACCTCTCCTCTGAAACTCTTCTTGGTCTGGTGTTGGATCGCGAGTAACTCGATGGGGCTTATTCTTGATGCGAGAGGTTCCATACAATTTTTGGGCTCGTTGGATGAGCAGGTCCTCATGCCATTGCTGGGTCGAAGCAGCCGAGTTCCTTCCCTCTTGTCCTTTGCGGACAGCGTTCAGGTGATGATGAAAGCAATAGAGTCAAGCACTGAATCCGACCGTCGAACCTTTTCCTTCACTGGAGGGGTTCGCGGCGTTCTTTGATGCAACAATTTGCCTACGACGGTATCTGATGAACGCGACCTACATAGCTTTAGTCCATAGTCTGCCGGCACGCGCTCGCAACAGCATTAGAGTAAGTCATGACGCCTTCCTCCAAAGTTCGAACACCACTTCCTCTGTACGCGGATCGCGACACACATGTTTCATTCCAGCTTCCCTGTGCGAGCCGCTATTCTACTGCCTTGCACAAGCTTCTTGGGCCATCAGTGCTATCGACACTGTCCGGCCGAGTTGTGATGTCGTCGCAACGCTCGTGAAACAAGAGACACACGTGACCCAGACAATAATGATCTCTAGATGCAATGCAGATACGTCAATAAACCACCGCAGATTTCGTTGAATCCTTCTACTACGCCGGGAAGAAGAATGGTGCGATGAGCAAGCATGTGCCATGGAAACGCAGCAAAGATCTACCATGAACACTCTCGGCTCTCATGTGCATGCCCACGCTCACAGCCGACGCCCGTTCTTTAGATGGCAGCACCAAATTTGAGACTGGTGCCGCGCTGGATGAACACTTGAATGCGCGCAGCTGATCACCTGAATAGCAACGTAATCAGGAGCCGACTCCGTCAGTGCGAGCATGCGTTTCAACCAGAAGTGCGCGCAGGATTCCGATTTGTAGGCAGAGGCGTGGCACTTAATGTGTCTCTCAGCTTCATTTGGATGGTCCACGGGCAGGCTATATTGTTGATCATTTCCTGCATGGTCGAATGCACCGCGTTGTCTCATTGCGCTGCGGCCGCAATGCTGCTTAGTCCACCTGAGGTACCAGCGTAAGTGTGGAAGACGAAGCGAACTGCACATCTACTCACAACTTTCGAACGCGCCGATAAACTATTGCTGCACGTTGTAGTTTGGATGCAGACATGGAAAACCATGACTCTTGCGAGGCCCTTTGCGCGTTTGCTGCCAATGCCCCAGATTCTCGTGAGGTGAGGTGAGGTGAGACAACGCTTGAGAAGACTCCGTCGGGAAAGTGCTTCGATGACATGAGCATTCACCGCGAGCTGATCTTGACAGGGTGCGGTAGTGAAAACATCATAATGCCAAGAAGAGCGACCGCGCGAGTAGAATATCACTGCGTCGAATTGACTCTGGCGAATTCTCCGAAGGCCCCGTCAACAAGCAGAACCATGCTGCGCAAAGTATCACATTGCGGTTATTGAACACCTCTTGACAACCTTCCTCAAATCCTTCGCTCTGCGCTGTTTATCGAAAGTCTGCAGTTCATGGCAGCAGCATCTCCTTTTGACCTTCATCGAACATGTTGTAGTGCGCTGAAAACGCAGCCGCATATGGTCGCCAGCCGCCATCTCTAACGACATTGTGAAGTCAAAGCAAGAAATGCTTAGGATCAAGCATCGACGACACTTTCCCCTCGCCGGCACCGAGCATTTCGCTTTCAGCCCGCTCGGAATCGAAACTGCTTCGTTAGTGGTGAACTTGTCGTCGCAATTGTGGAAGATGGGTTGGGGTTGGACGATGTCATTAAAGCTTAGTAGCTTAGCAATGCCATGCCCGTGAGCGATATGAATGGAATTATACTTCAACAAGGTTCCCACCAGCAGATCCGAGCACCCGCAGTTCTTGCTCATTGATATAATCGTCGCTGGCCGCGTTTCCATCCAAAGCTCCAAGCATGGCCTCCACGAGCTCCATTGACAAGCTGCCTCAGGTGAGCGTCGCATTGGAAGAGCCAGCGAAACCCATCAACATCAGTGACCTGGACGATGCTTACATCTTTCTGCGGGATAATGCAACACTCGATAGCAACGATGTCGACCTCAAACGCCTTCGCCGGAAGATCGATAAACATTTACTCCCGTTATGCTTTTGCATTCGCTTCGTGCAAGGTCTTGACGGGCATCTACTCAATTATGCCATTGTAATGGGTAAGTCCTCAGTGCCGCAACAAAGTGGCTTGCTGTCAAGCTCTGGTGCTATGATTGAGCGGACGCTGACGATGCGTAGGACTTCCTGAGGACCTCAACCTTGAAGGACAGCAATTGAACAACATTGCCTCGTCCATACATTGGGTCCATATCGCAGCCGCCATCTTCGTCGGCATATACTTGAACAAGTTCGCTCTGGGCAAGTCCTTGGGCGGAAGCATGCTTACCTGGGGCATTCTTGTCACATGCACAGCTGCTGTGAGCAAGTATCAGCAAATGCTTGCGATAAGATTAGTGATGGGGGTGGTTGACTGCCTGGTACGTCTATGATCAGTTCCTAGCTGCTGTCTGAGACATTACTGACGGGTCCCCCTCATCGGCGTCCAGTTTACCCCAACATTGATGCTCATCACCAGCCAGTTCTACCGCAAAGATGAACAAGCCTTACGGTTCCAACTGTGGTTTTGCTCCATCGGCTTCGCTCAGGTGTGTGGCGCTTTCATATCGTATGGATTCCAGTCCGTGGACACAAGAGGGCTATATTCGTGGCGTTAGTATGTTTCTCCTCCGACTAGACGTCAGCACTGACAATTCTACAGAGATCATGTATCTTGTCCTCGGTCTATCGACCATAGTTGTCAGCTGCTGGGTGATAGCCTGCCTTCCCGACTCCGCCGTGAAAGCCAAATTCTTGAATCGAGCGGAGAAGGTCGCTCTTCTTCGGCACATCTCTTCGAATGCTACTGGAGTTAGTAGCCACCGGATCAAACCCAAGCAGATGGTGGCAGTCCTGGTGGATCCTCAAATCTGGCTGCTAATGCTAGCAGTGCTTTTGACTGGGTTTGGCGGAGGAATCATGTCCAACTATGGCTCGACTCTGATCCGGAGCTTCGGCTACTCTCGCAAGCAATCAACATTGCTCAACGCTCCAGGTGGCGGCATCAACATCGTTGGATGTCTCTTCGCGGCCTGGGTGGTGCACAAACGCTATCTTCAGCGCTGGTCGATGGTCGCTCTTAGCTACGCAGTCGCCTTGATAGGTGCTTGCCTTATTGCGTTTCCGCCTCACCGCAATCAGGCTGCTCACTTGGCTGGAATCCTTCTCTTTGCTTTCTCCACCTCGACACTAGGCATCAAGCTTCAATGGATAGCCGCGAACGTGGCGGGCCACACAAAGCGACCGATTGCGATGACGCTTTTGAGCGCGGGATACACAGCTGGGACAATCGCCGGTCCTTACGCAGTGCAGAAAAAGGACGCCCCCAACTACCACGTGGCCAAGCACTCAATTGTCGCTTCGAAAGCTGGATGCCTGATTTTGGTGTGCATGTTGGCCTTATACTACCTGCGGGCGAATCATCACAGAGACCGTATGCACGGCAAGCCGGAGGTTGAGGAATTGGACGACTATCGAGCATTCGACGAGGCTTGTATGTCTGAGATCTGGGCGAACTTGACAGACAAGGAGAGGAAGAAGACGTTCCGGTACGTGTATTGACATCCGCATCTTCCAAAAGAGTGTTTGTCCTGGCAATGGTCGCTCAGCCCGCCATTGATCTACTGCTTGGATTTATCTGCAGTTCTTATGTAGAAGGCAGACATATCGGGCCAGGTCGAAGGATGAAGTCTTGGCTCGATGGGCCAGGTTAAATGGGGGCAGGTCCAGCCGAAGTCTATTTGGAAGCCGCTGCTGCTTCGGAAGACGCAGTCTAGGGGATCTTTGGCGAATTTTGAGGCCGCTTGTGTTGATGCAGTCTTGTTGTGAGGAGCGCGAAGGTGTGGTGTTGAAGGCAAAGATGATCATGGAGGGTATGAGGTGGTCAGCATCACAATTTCAAACACTCAAGCATCATGGCCTATCGCCTACAACCCAGCTAGTTCTATCTCGTGAGACGTCCACACCTCTTGAGGCTCTTGAGATGCTGGTATCGGCTGCTACTACTAGGAAGTGTTGTGGTAACTTGTGGACCACTATCGCGTTCCAAGAATGGCAGGTTGCTAGAATTCCGAATCTAAGACGAATAGAAATTGATTAGAAGTATTAACTACTAAATAGTTACGCTTTAAGAAATTCTAAACTTTCCGAAATTCGAAATTCTAAATATCTAACTTTTTAGATTTCTAAAGAATATATTATTAATTTTCTAGAGCCAAGCTAATATTTGATTAATACATTACTACTAATTATTAGTTCTAGCTTTCTAACCAATATTTTCTTAGAAAGTAAGCTAACAATACTAGTACTAATTATTTTATATACTATAATATAAAACATGTCTAACTCCTAGGCTAAGGCGCTAGCGCCTATAAGTATAGGAGATACGAGTATACCTCTCTAGAAACAATACTACGACGGTAGACCCGAGGAAAGGTAGAGGGAGGGAGGGATCTAGCCTCTACCCTAAAGCTAGATCAAAGGCTAACTAATACCTAAACTAGGCCCTAAAGGCCTAAAAGAATAGCCTAATTAGCTAAAAACGAATAGAAACATCTAAAAGAACCTATAAACCCTAATAGATAATATCTAAAAGGCACTAGATACTCCTTAGGCCCTAGATTTCCTATCCCTCCTCTTCCTCCTCTAGCGGGCTTAGACCTAGCTCCTATACTAATTAAAAGATACCGATACTATAAATACCCTCCGAACCTATCTATAGAACCTCTAAACTACTACGAAAATACCTAAACCGAGAACGTAGGTATAGGCTACCTCCTAAGGCTAGCTAGCTACGCTAAGTATATAGAGAATTCCCCTTAAAAGTTATATAATTACTATAAGGGTAGGCTATAAGGAAGAGTAAGAAAAGGTAAAAGGCCTTACTAACTAAGAAATACTTTAGGGACTTAAAGACCTAGGGGTAATTACTATTAAGAAACTCGAGAATAGCGATATATAGGTATTTATAGTATCTAACCCTACTAAAGACAAGTTAATAAATAAACTAGAATAGATATAGAAGATACTCCCTAGCGCTATAGTAAAGGCCCTAATGTACTAGGTACTAGTCTATAGCTTTAGGGCCGTAGGATTCAACCCTAAGGACCTAAGCTATATCTATAAGATCTAGGAAGAAAACGGAAGACTCTACCTAAACCTTAGGATATCCTAAGTAGTATAGCTAAAAAGTAGAAGGGCTATAGAAAGCAAGATACACTCCTTTATTATCCTAAATATATAAAGCTTAGCTTAAGTAAGGGAAATTATATAGAAAGGCCTCGTATCCTAAGACACTCTACTTACTATAGAGGAATTTGATCTAAAGTAGAGACCGATATAATACTTAAAGTATAGACAATTTAGGCATATTGCAAAGTACTATAGAGCCGAATAGGTATATAGAAAATGCGTAGGACTATATAGAATAGACGAATACTAAGGAACAATAAGGAAATATAGCAACTATTAAGGTACCTATATAGTATAGTTAGTATTATATAAGGTAAAATAGGTAGCTATTACAAAAGCAAGGGCGTTTAGAGACTAAGTAATAAAGAGCTAGAATTACCTAACCTACCTAAAAGATCCGAGGGACTTAGAAGGGTAGACAACTATTAGGTCTAAGAGAAAAGTTAGGAGTATAAGCCTAGACCTAGACATAGACGATAGATTAAGAAGACTATTAGGGAGACTAATAGGCATAAATTCGATTACCCTAGTAGGTAGATTATAGAATACTAAGATCTTATCCCTATTCCCCCTAGCTATAGGCTAAGAAGGGTAACTAGGCTAAGGCTAGAGCTATAAAGCGATAGAAGACATATAGGCATACTAGAACGCCTAGGATAAATAGTAGCTAGGGGAAACTTACTATCCTATAGTACAATACTAACCATAGTGTAAACAAGATCTAAATCCTATTCCTCTAATAGCTAGATCCGAAGGAATACTAGATAATAGTAATCTAGGAACTATAGATTAGTCCTAGTAATAGGAATACGGTAGTATACCTAGGATACTACACTATACTCCTAGGAGTAGTATATCTAAGGGTTACTATATACGTATCTAAGGAAATTAGTATATAAACATAGGATATAAAAGAATACTCGGAAGACATAATTGTAGTTAGACTCCTTATAGGAGAGAGATAGATTAATATCCTTAACTACTACAACCTATCTAGCCCTACTAGAGACCGTGCCTTAGGTATCCTTCTACTAGTAGAGGATGTAACCTAGGGAAAAGAGGAAGAAGAGATTATCTTACTAGGGGATTTCAACTTACACTACCCTAGGTAGGGAGGAAACAATGCCTAGAACTAATATTAGGTAGTAGACTACTTTATTACTATTATAGAAAAGGCCTTCCTTAACCTACTACTAGAGCTAGGCACGATTATATAGGAGACTCCTAGAAGCTACTAAACCCTAGACCTAGTATTTAGGACTATAGGAATCTAATAAAATATATAGGAATATAGAATAAGGATAGACATAGAAATAGGATTAGACTATATACTAATCCAAACTACAATCCTATAGGCTTAGACTAGTACTAGAGCCTAGATGTAAAGACTATAGTAGAAAAAGGTAGACTAGGACAAAATTAGGGCTAGGGTAAAGAAAGAGGTATAAGAAATCTCTACTAGAATAATGGATATACTATAATAGCTTAATACGATAGCCTAGGAGGTCTAAGAGATACTTACTAAGATAGTCTAGGAGGACATCCTAAAGGCCAAACTATCCAAATATACTAAAATAACCTAGTTAAAAGAGTATAGCAAGATAGTAAAAAAGATAAGATACCTAAAGAGGGAATAGAGCTAAGATAGAATAGAAGGGAACCTAGTAGTATACCTAGTAGCTTTATAAGCTAAAGGAAAGCAAATTAGGAAAGACAGAAACCTAGGCTAGAGAAATATAGTAAAAGAAATTACTAAGGACCTAAACAGGATCTAGAAGCTAGCTAGGTAGGCTAGGGAAGGGGTAGGACAAAGACATCCCCTTCTATAGTTCCTAGAGCTTAAGGATAAGGATAGTATAATATAAATAGAAAACTAAGGGAAAGTAGAAGTATTAGCCTAATACTTCTTTCTAGAACCGAAGGAAGCTAACTTAGAAGACATACAAAATACATCCTACCTAAGCCTATTCTAGATAGAGGTAGAAGTTAAAATAGGAGAGCTCTAGAAGATACTTAATAGGCTCCCTAAGGGTAAAGCCCTAGGACCTAATTAGATTATTAACCTAGTACTTAAGGAATGTAGATAGGAACTTGGACCTATACTATATAAGTTCTTTATAGTATGCCTATAATAAGGATATTATCCTAAACCCTTTAAACACTCTATAATAGTAGTCCTAAAGAAACTATAGAAGCCGGATTATACTAAACTAGGAGCATATAGACCTATAGTACTACTAAACACCCTAGCAAAGGTCCTAGAGGCCATTGTTATAGGGAGGATAAGCAAAGAAGTAGAGGCTAGGGACCTCCTCCTATAATCCTAGATAGGAGCTAGGCTAGGAAGATCTACTATATTAGCCCTAGAGCTAATAATAGAATAGGTCTAGATAGTATAGAAAATAGACCTAACAATAGTAGCGTTAATGCTATACTTGGATATATTAGGAGCATTCGATAATGTGTTATACTAAAGACTAATATATAATATTAGGATAAAAGTATATCTACGGTATATTATACAATTCATCTAGTTATTCCTTTAGGATAGAACTACGTGCCTAAGGCTTAGAGAATATATAGATTAGGCAAGGCCTAAACAACCGGAATACTATAGGGATTAACCCTCTTACTAATCCTATTCCTATTCTTTACGTCTACGCTCCTCCCTATCCTTAAGGGTAAGGGAACTATAGTAATAGGATTTGTAGATAACTCTAACATCCTTACATATAGGAAAACTATAGAAGGGAACTATAGAAAGCTAGAGATAGTATACGATAGATGTATATAATAGGTAGCTAAGTACGGGGCTACTTTTATACTATAGAAGTACTAACTAATCTACTTTACAAGAAGTAGAACAAGATACAACCTACAAGCTACGGTTAACATAATAGGGTTTAAGGATAGACCTACTCTATCTCTTAGGTTACTAGGAGTTTAGATAGATTCGAAACTATAGTAGGGCCTATTAGAATATATAGTCTAGTTAGTAACCTAGCAAGGGATACTAAGGTAGACTAGATTACATAATGACTATCATGTAACTAATCCAAGCTAATACCTTTTAGGTTTAGCTCTAACCTATAGATAATAACACACTTACTATTCCTACTTTAGTCCCTACTACTCCTTATAGCTTCTATTATAGTTTATAATCCATTTATACCTATCGGCCCTCCTTAGCGCGATAGGTATAAGCCCGGGTTTGCAACTATAAGGTAGAAAGACTAAAGTAGTATAGGTTACTCCTAAACCTATAAGTCTAGTCCTAGAAGGAAGAGGTAAAATAGGAGAGGGAGACTTAAGGTAGATCTATACACATTATACAAAGAAGCCCTATATATATAGATAGATAGATAGATATTTCATTTGCCTATTGTAGTGCCTTTCGGCCTATATAGGTCTGTTTCTATATATTGTTTTGGGTAGGAAACCAACTTGGTTGGTAAAAACCTCCCTCCTATCCTATTTACAAGTATTGTTCTTCCTCGTTTCTTTGCTTTCCTTCCTCTAGGATGTACTAGTGTTATGGTTGTTACCCTCTAACTACCTTGCCTACTACCCTACCCTCCTTTCCCCCTCTTCTTCCCTCCTTCTTATCTACTCTTCGGTTTCCCTTACTAGTACAAATTGTTATACGAATCCCTATTTAATAATCTACCTTACTATCCTCCTTAGGTCTTCTTTGCTTTAGATTAGCTTATTATATTCCCTTTCCATTGCTTTTAGTCTCTAATTACTTCTGCCTTCTAACCATTAGGGGTAGATTAGTAGTATATGCTTAGGGTTCTAAGATTAGTAGCTATATTGGTAAGCTCTACTTTCGATTCCTAGGACGTTTCTTCTAAACAAGTAAGATCTAAGTCTAATGTGTTTAGATCTGATTTAGATAGCTAGGCTTACTTCGGCCCTGTTTAGGTCCTTATAGAGTTAGTAGTTGTATTAACTAAATTTAATTAGTGCCTTTAGGGTTCCTAGTCTAACTTGTGTTTTGTTCCATTCCTACTCCTATAGGTATCTAGCAATTGATTCTGCTAGGCTTTGTTTCTTTTCCTTTAGCTTGTCTTCCTTTAGCCTTGTGTTTAGTCTTCGAAGCTCCTTCTCTAGCATTTCCCTTATTAGGACTCTATATTGCTCTAGGTCCTTAGCTTTCTAGGGAGTTATTTGTAGTCTATCTAGCCTCCTAGTCCTAATGCACTAGGCTTTTATCTTGTCTAGTACCTTTTAGATAGTCTATTAGGCTAGGTATTC
>LFZO01000204.1:0-57782 GCA_001578225.1 Pseudocercospora musae | reverse complement strand
CCCCCCCCTTTATAGGCCTACGTCCCGGAGGCCTAGAATAGAAAACTTTACTTATAGCCTATTGTTATATACAAAATCCGCTTACTATTATTCAAAAAGCTTACTTAGGTAGCGATAACGCTATCGCTATACCGCCGCGGGGATTTAAGCCTTCTAAGCCCTTTAAAATCGATCCCTTTTACAATATATACCCTCTAGGTATGTCTTCTACTACTACCGCTCTACTATCCCCTACGCCTAGCGCTAGGGGGAGCAAAGCATAATCGACCCTTCTTAAGGCGATTTAGGCTAACTTAGCGTAGTAGCCCCCTTCTTCTAGTAGTAGCGCCTCTCTTTTATTTATTACTAGTTACCTTTACGTCGCTCTAAGTCTCTTCGGCCCGTTTCGGCCCGATAGCGACTCGTATAAAGTTCAATAGTAATCCATGCCTTAATTATACTAATATTATATAGGGCTATACCGGCGGAAGCTATGTTGCCCTTCTCGAGGCTATGTGCCCCTAAATCGACCCGTCTAACCGCGAGGAGGACCTTACTAACGAGACTAAGTACTTTAACTACCTAAAGTATACCTCTCGTAGCTCGGGCTACTTCTAAGTAAGTTGTTTTAGCCCTAGGCGGCACGAATAAGGCTAACTAGCGTCTAGATTCCCGTAGAATATAAGCCTACTATTAAGGTAGCTAATAGATTACGCTAGGAGGCCCTAGATAACCCGACTAACGCAAAGAAGGCCCGAGAGGCCTACTAAGCTTATATGTCGGTCTACGAGAAGGTTAAGAAGTACGTATTAGCTCGTATAGAGTTGAGTTACGCTAACTAGTACCCCTTAGGAAGTACCCTCGTTTTGAAGGCACCGGCAACCTCTATACTTACATAGGTAAGGCCGAATTTAACATATCTAGTCCGTTTCGACCCCCTTTGCCCTATCTTGCCTCGGCTAATCCTCTTAGGACCTTAGAAGGACCGCGATATCGTAATAAAAGAGGAGATAGAGCGTAATATAGCCGCCGGAGTATATATAGACCCCTTCGACCCTCTTTAGCCTTAGCTAACCCTATTCGATTAGACTCCCGTTAAGAAGCGTAAGTATATTAGAAATAGCTACGTATCGTCTCGAAAGAAGATAAAGGGGCTTGAGAGGGACTAGAAGGAGGTCGCGAAGGGCCTAAGTACCCGCCTTTAGCTATATGCGGGTTAAGTTAAGGCGTTTTAGCGCGGTTTAGGTCGTATGCCTACTAGTAAGGCCCGTACGGCTCTTACGGAGCTAGTAAAGGAGTCGCCAAGCGCTAACGACTTGTCTAGGGAGTTCCTAACCCCTCGCGAGGTCTTCTACGGCCGGTAGGTAGATAAGGACTCTTTTAGAGCCTAGTAGGACCCTTTTGTATTAAGACGGCCTATATACTTACTTAGTACGAGTCGAGTCTTAGGTTAATAGTTCTAGTCGCCTCTAGTTAGTCTATTTTAGGCCGTTCGCGCCTTAGTAAGCAAGGAGTTAGCTAGGTATACCTAAATGTATTTAAACGAGGCTAATTAACCTCGAGTTTGTCTATATAACCTCGCTTTACCCCCTTCCGTCCCGTTGTAGGTACGTATCGCTAAGAGATATAGCGATTAGGCCCGTAGTAGGGAGAGGAGAGTTCATTTAGTACCGGAAAGGCTCGTGTCTATACTACGTTACCGTTCTATAGCGACGTTCGTCCCGTTAGCGCGAGGAGTAGAGGCTACCTTGTACTTACGTTCCTTTAGGGCCTCTTCCGTCCCTCCGTCCGCCTAGCGAACGCCTTAAGGGCCGCCTTACTTAGGTACTCTACCGGTTCCTAGGTATTCTCTTCTTCCCTATACCCCTTCTAGGATACTAGGTATTCCTATTTTCCCTTAGGCCCCCTTTCCTTCCGGATAACCCTTTCGACCTCGTATACGTTAGGGTCGCTTGTCTATACCTTAGGAGGGTCCTCCTAGTCCCTCTAGGTTATTTCCGGCTCGAGATAGTCCTCTAAGAGGGATACGTAGAACGTAGGGTATATATTAAAGCCCTTAGGTAGCTTAAGGCGGTATGCCGCCTTATTAACTACCTTCTATACTCGGAAGGGCCCTACGTACTTATAGTCTAGCTTCTTCGACCGGCGGACTATATCGAGGAACCTCGCGTTAAGGTATACCTAATTACCGACGGCGTAGGTCTTAGGCTTCCGTCCCTTATCGTACTATTAGGCCTAATATTCCTTTGCCTTCTCTAACCGGGCCTTTAGGCCGTCTCGAATGCCCCTTACTTTAGCTATAAGGGCCTTAGCTCGGGGCGCCTTCCCCTCTACCTAGGACATTTCGGGCTATTTAGCGTAGAGCGGGTCCCGAACGTTATACGTCTAGAAGGGAGTTGCCCCTATTACTATATACTAGCTATCGTTGTACACAAACTCGGCTAGGCTAAGGAGGCGTACCTAGTCGTCCTACTCGAAGTTATAGTAAATACGTAGGTACTACTCTATCGTCTAGTTCTAGCGCTCGGTTTAACTATCCGTCTAGGGGTAGTAGGTAGTACTAAGTCCCCTATAGACCCCTATATAGTAGTAGAGGCTACTCTAGAACTTGGAGGTAAGGATCGGTCTCCGATCGGACGTAATAGACTATAGGACGCTATATAGACGGACTACCTCCCTTAAGAAGATATCTACTAGCCCTTTAGTAGTAATCTCCTTCCGATATAGGATATAATAGGCTATCTTAGAGTACCTATCTACTACTACGAGGACGCTATCGTAGATCTAGCCTAGGACGGTACTCGGAGGTAGATCTATAACGAAGTCGAGCGTTAGGTCTTCCTATAGCGCCTTAGAGGGGCTCTCGGCGTATAGGACCCTATAGGGTAGGTACCTCTATAGCTTTAATCTAGTATATGCCTTATAGCTACGAGTATAATCTTTAATATAGTGCCTAACCTTAGGCTAGTAGTACCCTCTCTAGACTAACTATAGGGTCCTTTCGAACCCGAAGTACCTCGACATAGGGTCGTCGTAGTAGAGCTAAAGGGTTTCTAGGCGAAGCGGTCCCGCTAGTACGTATATCGCGTCTTAGTAGAAGAGGAACCCCTAGGACTCCTTCTACCGAGCTAGCTATAGTTACTAAGGCTCGTCTCTATCCTTAAGAGCCTCCCTAATCCTAATCGCCTCGGCGTCCGTCCCTAATGCTATCCGAATAGTATTTGCGAGGCTATTTTGTACCTCTCTAACCTTAGCTATCCTAGCGAGGTAAACGAAGGGTTTGCTGTATCCTTCCGGTCCCCTTTGTACTAAGGCGACCCTTATCGGCCCGTCCTAGGGCTCCTCGTCTACGAGTTACCTTTGTAACCTCTCGAGGGGAATGCGCGAGTCCTCTTCGTTTAGCTAGTAACTAGAGTAGTTAACGTCTATATAGTTAGGTCGTCGGCTAGCCCTATTAGCTACCCTATTTTCCTTTCCTAGATAGTACGAGATATAGAAGTCGAATATAGCGAGCTATTCGGCCTAGCGAACTTATTGTCTCGTAAGCTCCTTAGTCGTTATAAACTATTTAAGGTTGTTATAGTCCGTAATAACCTCTATTTAATACTATACGCCCTCTAAGTAGTACCGCTAGTACTTAAAGTACTTAACTACCCCTAGTATTTCGCTATTATAGATATCGTAGTTCCTTTCCGCGTCGTTTATCTTTCGCGAGAAGAAGGCTATTAGGAACTAGTACGTCTTGCCCTCGTATCTATACTATTGTATTATAACGCCCGATATAGCGTAGGTCGAGGCGTCCGTTTCGATCCTAATTAGTTAGGATAGATCGAAGTGCTTTAGAACTAGGACTATATAGAACGCCTCCTTAAGCTAGTTAAATACTAACCTTACTTCTATGTCTAAGGTAAGCCGCTACGATTCTTCTTTACGTTACCTTCGCCTATCCTTAGCCGTATTAGGCCCTCGCTCCGTTAAGCGATTTAGCGGGGCTACTATCTAGGAGAAGTGCCTAATAAAACGCTAGTAGTAGTTAGCGAACCCGATAAAGATACGGATATCCCTTACGCTCCTTGGCTTAGGCTACTCTCTAACTATTGCGACCCTTTCCGGCTCTATTTCAACCCTATTCGGGATAATTATGTAGCCGAGGAACCTAATATGGTTCCTATTAAACTCGTACTTACTAAGCTTTATATATAGCTTATAGCGTTAGAGCCTTTCGAGAATAGTAGTAATATAGCGGATATGTTCCCCTAGGTTTTAGGAGTATATTAGGATATTATCTAGATAGACGATATAGATCGTGTCTACTAGGTCCGACAAGGCGCTAAGGATGTAGCTCTAGAACGTAGCCGGGGCGTTTATAAGCCTAAATAGTATTATAGTATACTCGAAGTACCTATATCTCGTACGGAAAGTAGTCTTCTACTCGTCTCCCTACTTAATACGGATCCTATAGTAGGTATCTCGAATATCGAGCTTCGTAAAGATCCGAGCATTAGCGAGACGGTCTAAGGACTTCTATACTAGGGGCAAGGGGTACCGATTCTTAACCGTAATAGTATTCAAGCTCTAGTAGTTAACGTATAGCTATAGGCTACCGTCCTTCTTTTTAGTAAAGAGGATACTAGTACCCGCTAGGGACTTTAATAGGCGAATCTAGCCCTTCTCGAGGTATTCGTTAAGGTATTTCCTTAGGACCGCTAACTTAGTCTCTAAGAGATTATATAACGGGTTATAAGAAGGGGCCTTACCCTCTACTAAGTTAATAGACAACTTATATAGGCCGTAATCGGGGAGTAGGGACGCGTCCCCTTCTTCGAATATCCTATAGAGGTACTTATACTCTAGTAGGAGGCTATTCGGGTCGTCTTAGTCTATCTTAATTATCGATATTACGAAGAGACGCGTATCCTTATCTAATATAGCTCTCGAGAAGTCGGAAGGGCCCGATATAGCGTAGGCGCGCTACTTACGAGCCCCCTTTCTCCTCTAAATAGCTATCTTAGCCGCGAAGTTAATCGAAGGGTTCTATCGTTCTAACTAGGGCATCCCTAGTACGATGTTAAAGCCGTAGATCCTTCCGATAGCGAAATTGTCTATATAGCCCTACTACTAACCGCTCGTGTCCGATACTTCGTAGGTTATACGGTATTTACTACTTATAGCTAGCGACTAGCCGTTAAGGATCTTATACCGCTCGGCGTCTATATTACTTAGGGCGAGGCTAGCCTCTTTAGCTACTATACTATCTAAGATATTAGCTTATAAGCCGTAATCGATAAGCCCTCTAAGCGTATAGGAGTTCTCGCCCTACTATAGCTTAACGTCTAGTTAAATTAGCTAGAACTAGTCCTAGTTAACCTATCTTAGTCTACCGGGCTCTACGCTCCTCCTCTACTCCTTAGTATAAACGACCTAGCCCGCTATAGCTAGGAGTACTACTAGGCGGGTTTGTCTTTTCCCGATTCTAGATTATAGGTAGGGTATTAGGGCCTCTTGTAGCCCTTCTTACTATAGTACTAGTACTAGGGGACTTCTTAGTCCTTCTCGGACCTATTGCGGGCGTTCTAGCGCCTCTATAGGAAGCCTCGGCCCTTTTTCCCTCGGCCGCGGCCTCTAGAGTCTCTAGGTAGCTTATCTAGTATCGAGCTAGTAGTACTATTGTCTAAGTCGGAGCGTCCGCGCTTCCTATTACCCTAGTCTTTATCCCTATAGGACCTACGCTCGTTTTCTAGCGAGCGATAGTAGGTATTCGCTACTTCCTCTACCTTAATTAGGGTTCGGAAGCGCTATTAGCCTACCTTAATATAGTATCGGATCCTCTTGTCTATAGCCGCTACGAAGTCGTATATTATATAGTCCTAACGATCCTCTTCGACCTTATCCTACTAGATCTTTATATAGTCTAGTAGTTCGGATAGGGTACGATTCCCCTAGTTAGCCTACTTTAGCCTATTTAGGGCTAATTAGCGGCGCTCTTCTTTCGTCCCTATAGAGTCTAGTATTACCTACTTTATCTTCTTCTAGGTATACTCCTCTAGGTCCGAATACCCGGTATATCGCTTCTATTTAACTTACTACTCCCTTTCTATCTATTCCTTAGCTAGGTCTACCTTTATTTCTTCTATAGAATAGATATAAGGGGCCTATCTAAAGATACGGTCGTAGTCGGTAACCTATTAGTCGTAGTCCGCGCGCCCCTTATCCTCGAATATATAGAGGTTCCTCGCTTTAGGGATAGCCGAGCCCGTAGGCATAGAGGATAGTATAGCTAGGGCCGCGCTTAGCTAAGTACCTCCTTAATCCGTTAGGAGGGAGGCTTCCTAAGCTATATCGGCTATTCTTTTCCTAAGATAGGCTAATTCGAGGCGTTATTCCGCCTATTTAGTCCGTTCTTCCTCGTACCGGAGCTAGGCTACTAGGACCTCGTCGTCGAGGTCCTCTTCGGCGTCGCCCTAGCCCTTATTGTTATCGATAGTATCCCCTAGCGAGTCGTTAGCTAGGATAGAGGAATTATTATCCTACTTAGTATTAGGAAAGGTTTCCTAGTTATTTTCCTAGCTAACCGGGTTAGATACCGAGGCCTTTGCTTTCTTCTATACTATTTTGAGTACTACGTAGTACGCTTTGGAAGAGTAATTCGTATATAAAAGAGGTATATAATGCGTAGTATATAGTACTTAATTAGAACTACTCGAATTACTAAAGAGGAAAGGAAAGAGAGGTATCTAGAGCGAAGATATATGTCTATAGGCTAAGACGGGCCGCCCCGGCCCTTCTTGGCCTATTTCGACTCTAGATAGGCTAACTAGGCCTATAAATAGGCCGACTAGGCCGTAATCGTAATAGAAGTAGTCTATAGGGTTACTTCTTTATCGTAAACGTATACTTCTAAGGACGTAGACTAACTAACCGATAGTTAATACTATTATAGAAAAGGCGCTATCGATAAGAGGCTTCGTTGAACGAGTGCCGGCGGCTATAGAAAGGTTATTATTCGATAGATATTCGATAAATAGATACTAGATTAATAGTCGACGTATCGTTAGTAGTAGTAAGGTTAATAATAGACTCTTCTAGTAGTTCTTAAGAAGCTAGAAAGTCGGCTATATAGGCCTTATGTAATAGAGAGTTAGCTATAGTTAGTAGAAGGATAGTTTAATAAGAAAGTACGATTTTTTAATAGAAGTAGTATTAGATCCTAGGATACGCCTATTAATATAACTAAAAGGAAACGATATTGAGCTATATTAGGTAAGAAATGACTAAGGATTGATAAAGGAAGGATTCCGTAATAGTCGTAGCATCGGGCATAGCTAGGGATCGTTGGCCCGACTAGGGACAGGGGAAGTATCCAAGCTGCCCGCTACACTTGCTTTCTCTAGCCATGTTATCATGCAGCCTTCACGCTGACCTCGGACTTGGTGGGGCCCCGCCATGCATTGGCGGATGTTCTGCATGGCAATAATGGAGTTTACTTTGTGCTGTCGACGACCTCCCACTGTTCAATAACATTCTTCCACACACTCGACGAAATGCCAGATACATATGGAGCCAAGATCATTGCTCAGTCGCTGCATGACCTCGGCGTCAAGGTCATCTTTGGTACTCCTGGACTTCCTGTGACAGATATCGCCCAAGAGGGACTATATCTTGGGATACGCTTCATAAGTTTCAGAAATGAGCAAGCTGCTGTATATGCTGCCACGGCATATGGCTACTTGACAGGCAAACCCGGCGTATGCATATCAGTTGGCGGCCCAGGAATGCTACATGTCTTTGCCGGCGTATGCAATGCTTTTAGTGATGGAAGAGCAGTAGATGCTGATGTACAATAGGTCCCCCATGCAGCTGCCAATAGTTGGCCATTACTTGTGCTTTCGGGAGCAAGCGAGACACACAATGCCGGCAAGGCAGCTTTTCAAGAAATCGATGCAATTCCAATCATGCGACCACACGCAAAATTCGCAGGTCGTCCTCCAACTCCCGATGCGATACCAAAGTTCATCAAAGATGGATATCGAGCGGCCTTGTTTGGACGACCCGGACCTTCGTTCATCGATCTGCCAGCAAACTTGATTCTCGGAACGTTCGATGTCGAGAGGAACAAACTGCCTCTGCTTGACCAAGCTCCTCTCTCGGTAGCACCACATTCTAAGATCCGCGAAGTCGTGAGCGCGATCAAATCAGCGAAAGCACCACTTGTGGTGATTGGTAAAGGAGCCGCATATGCTCGCGCTGAGGGGCCTATCAATGCATTGGTCGACAGGTGAGTTAGACTTGTTCGAAAATGTGCAAGGCTATGGCTGAATTTCGTCGCCAGGACTGGTATTCCCTTTGTGCCCACCCCAATGGGTAAGGGTGTGATTCCTGATTCTAGTTCGAACAACTTCTCCGCAGCACGATCGGCGGCACTGAAAGAAGCAGACGTCGTGCTCGTGCTCGGTGCCAAACTCAACTGGATTCTCTCCTTTGGCCTTGCACCGAAGTGGAATCCACATGCCAAAGTCATCCAAGTCGACATTACAGCAGATGAGCTTGGTCAAAACGGTGGTCATCCAACATTGAGCATGGTTGGCGATGTTGGTCTTGTCGTAGAGCAAATCACGAATGCACTCGGCAGCTGGCGATGGCAGGGCCGTTCCACCGACTTCCATCGGAAACTGCAAGCCGCCAAATCCAGGAACGAAGAGAAGGCTGCCAAGAAGGCTTCATCAGATAAGATACCAATGCCATTCGAGAAGGCATTCGGTGTGATCAAGAAGACGCTCAACGGCTTGTCGAATCCCGCTGATGGCGACATCGTTTATGTTTCCGAGGGTGCAAACGCCATGGACATCTCTCGATCAATATTCACCATGGAGCATCCTCGTATTCGCCTAGACGCTGGCACTTACGCCACCATGGGCGTTGGACTAGGTTACTGCATTGCTGCACACACTGCCTACAATTTGACCGGCGAAGGCAAAGCTGGAGCTCCTGGCAGGAAGAAGGTTGTCGCAATCGAAGGAGACAGTGCTTTTGGTTTCTCCGGTATGGAGGTCGAGACCATGGCCAGATACCAGATGGACGTCCTAATATTCATCATGAACAATAGCGGCCTGTACCGAGGCGATACAAACTCGAGCGAGGCATGGAACGAGCGGCGAAAGAACACGGTCGAGGGAACTACAACAAGTGGAGCTGGACTCACTGCGTGGTCTCTTGGATACCAGACTGATTACCAAAAGATTGCAGAGATGGCGGGTGGTATTGGTATTTTGGCTCGGACGCCTGAGGAGCTCGTCGCTGCCACGGAGACTGGTTTCAAAGCGAACGTTCCAGTGGTGGTGAACGTGATTATTGACCCTCAAGCAGATTTGCCAATGGTAAGTCTGACCGCTGTCATCTCAGATATGACTGTGATGCTGACCTTGCACAGGACTTCTCCTGGCTCGACATGGCACCACCCAAGAAGGGCAAGACAGAAGCCAAGCTGTAAAGGCGCCTGAATACTGAAGGCATGAACATTCGTGGTCAGCCGCGGAGAAGAGGAGTGCAGGTTTGAAGCTCCCGTGATGGCTACACATACGGCTCCTGCCATGATCAACCTTGGCTGTACCCACTTGTCGAGCAAAAATGTTTGTCTACGAACTGGGCTTTGAGTGAATGAGTGCTTTTTAGCGGAAATCTTGGTTTCGAATACATGTACTGTCACTCGGCATCATGCCAATCCGTGATGTTTGCATGATCTCTGGGTGGAATTCACTCAAGAAATCACAGCTGTTCTGTTGGATATGATTTCGATCCCAGACTGCATAGACCGAACAGATCCGCGACAATCGGTAACCTCACTGTCGCCTAGATTTACCCTAAGCACGTATGTAGAACCCCTATGCATTGTCTTGGCGCCGTCCGGGATGGACTTGCGTGCGCAATCTTACATTCCTCCGTTGACGCTATCATACAACACGACCCTTTCTACACGAATGTAAAGTCGACCCAATAAAATAGACGTGCAAGAGATGGATGGGCAAAGAGCCACGAGAAGAAATACTCGCATGGGCACTACAACCATGCGCATAAACCCGGTAGCAGAAGCAAAATTGCAACCGGCCTATACCTCGCAGCTGCTTCCTCAGAGCTCTGCGTGCTGCTCTTCGCAGGCGCATCACGCTGTCTGGAATGCTATTACCGGCACTGCACCTCCGCTGAACATCGCTGAGCCGCCGGAATATGTGCTCGCGCCCCTCACGCTTGTCGTGGTCGCATCGATCGGTGATAACGAAGCAGATTTGTGACGGATGCAGTATAATCGGCTGGTGTTGCAATCGCGTCGCCTGGAGGCGGACGGCCGGTATGCGGTCTCGATAGCACAGGGCGATCTATGGAATGGCTTACGGGCGGCAAGACACGAGACAAAGAGTATGGTGATGATGCTAGCATCTCACCTGGGGGCGTTGAGGATACCGGGAATGCCTACAACACTCGTGAGATCAACTCAATGGCGCGGGACTGTCGTGAAGGATGACGTGGTGTTACGAAGCCCTCGCAGTGAACGTCACCACGGTTCTGAAGCTTTACATAGTTGCTATCCTTCTCTCTATGAGAGTGCCGTCAGGATTGAGCTTCGGTACCTCGCTGTTGTCGTTGACCTTCGGAGAGAACGACAACGCCGCTGATAGTAAAGCTACCTCAGGATTGAGCTTCGGTACTTCGCTGTCGTCGTTGACCTTCGGAGAGAACGACAAGGCCGCTGATAGTAAAGCTACCTCGACTAACCGTACGACTTGTTGAGGAGCTGTAACATAGACTCGCGCCGCCAGACCTTACCCGTGTAGAATATTCAACGTCGAGCTAAGGCCGTCATTCCAGGCGAGCAGCAGCAACTCGCGCACGGGATGTTTCATAGTTGAGGGCTTCTTGACTACGAAACTCATGAGGACAGTCAACTCCAGGATACTGAAGGTGGTGGGTGGAAAGAGTTTATGCCTGTATGGCTGAGGCATCCTGTAACTCACAATACGATTTTTTCTTGCTGTTCGCTCTATTTGTGTTTCGATCCCATGCTTTGCGTTGTCGCCTAAGGCAAGCTATGTATACACCCTCAATGCCAAGCTTTCAGATCTTTCCATCAGATCTGTCCAGGTCGCGACTCCTCTCCCTCGTGTCCCAACACTCCTCTTCAGCACAAGTTGACGAGTGATCCGCATTGCACTCACGGTCTGTCAACACACGTGCTGCCCGCTCGCGAAGATCATGTTCTTCTGAGCACCGCGATTCGGCATCCATGGCCCCGACTGCTTCGGTACGTACTACGTGCTCTGATGAGTCGGCGTAGTCCAGCGGCTGCTGCAATAACGATCGATACCCGCGACTGATGCAAGCGCTCGGTGCTTGGGGTGGCTTCGTCGCCGACCGAAGGCAGCAAGATAAAGAGCAAGGCAAACTATGATGGATGTCCGAAGAGTTGTCATGTGAAAATGATCCACGCTCAGCGCCAGCTTGTTGAAACGACAGGTCCAATCATAATTTCAGTTCGTAAAGAAAGTCAGTTGGGCAGAACGGCACAAACTCGGCTTGCGAGCAGTCATAGCAGAGATCTCAAGACGTTTCATCAGACAGCAGTAGGCTTCTTCGGGAAAAAGTGTCTGCCTGGCATGTCAAATGGTCGCTATCGTGTTCGGCCGTCTCTCCGTCCCTGTATCACATCCATAAGGCAACGAGATTGTCAATGGCTGTTTGGATATGACTTCAGAGACCCGTTTTGGAAGGGGCCGAGGCACGCAAAACAAAGGAGAAGCTCCAAATGGACAGAAAGTGGTCATTGCGGGGCCCCACGCTCACATCTCTAGAAGCGATCGTCATCATCAAGAGATCGACTTGGGCTCTCAGCCACGGAAGCCACAAGGCCCTGGGCACCTGGACTGCCGATGCTTGGAGCGATGTCGTTGATATCAAAGTCTTAAGAGACATCATCCCTCTGTCCAACATACGTGGACACTGATGTGAGTGTACAGCGATATGGCCTCCCTCCCACCATCCGCAGTGCTGGTACTAGCATCAGCAGTTGAGTCTGCTGCTGTTGTAGCGCTCTTCCCACAACATCTTCCGGAGCATCCGCTCCTTTATGTTTTCCTACGCCTTCTGGGCGTTCAGATCGTAGCATATGCCATCTACTCAGTCTTTATATGGCCATTCTTCCTCTCACCGTTGAGGCATTTACCAGGACCGAAGGTGAGTGTAGGACCCTCCTCCGAGAACATCAAATTGACGTGCTGCAGAGCGGAAATCCGATCATCGGCCATGGCATGACTATGTTCGAAAAGCCAGCCGGCGCAAGCTTCTTGACATGGTTGAAGACGATACCAAACGAAGGCCTCATCCACTTCCGGGGCTTCTTTAATTCTGATCGCATTCTGGTTGCCGATCCGAAAGCTCTGCAAGAAATTCTGGTTACCAAGGCATACGAATTTGAGAAGCCAGAGCCACTACGCAACTTTCTTCGCTTTGTCCTTGGAGATGGTCTGATCATTGTGGAGGGTGACAGCCATAAGTTTTTGCGAAAGAATCTCATGCCAGTTTTCAGCTTCCGTCACATCAAAGAATTGTATCCTATCTTTTGGAGCAAGTCGACTCAAATGATCGATGGCATCGCCCAGCAAGTCAGAGAGTCTGCGGGTCCGGGCGACAGCAAGACTGCAACCGTTGAGATCAATCACTGGGCCACGAAAGTCACCGTTGATATCATCGGTCTAGCTGCAATGGGTCGAGACTTTCAGGCCTTGAAGAACAGTGACGATCCTCTCATCCAGGTCTACGAGGAACTTCTCGAGCCAACTATGGAGAAGCAAGTATACTTTGTATCGCAGATTCTGGGCCCAGCGAAGCTCATCAGAAGCCTGCCTCTGAAGCTCAACGAGCGTTCCGATGCCATTGTGAGGACACTTACGGACATCTGCTTGAAGCTTGTGCGAGAAAAGAAGGAGTTGATCAAGACTGAGCCTGCCGATCACAAGGATATTCTGTCTCTCTGCATCCGCTCAAACAACTTTTCGGATGAACAGCTTGTCGACCAACTTCTTACATTCCTGGCAGCCGGCCACGAGACTACCTCCTCTGCGCTGACATGGACTTGCTACTTGCTGGCCAAGCACCCTGAGATCCAGACTGCTCTTCGACAGGAGATCCACAGCACTATTCCATCGCCAAACCAGCCAGCTCCATCAGACGCTGATCTCGCACAAATCTTCGAGTCAGCACCACTCCTCAACGGAGTCTGCAACGAATCGATCCGATTGTATCCCACTGTTCCCATCACCGTACGAATCAATCCCAAACCTACTACGCTTGCTGGACAAGTCATTCCCCAGAACACCCAATTCCTTCTCTCACCATGGGCTATCAACCGAAACCCAGCATACTGGGGCGCAGACGCCGATGACTTCACGCCGTATCGCTGGATCGATACAGATGAGAAGACTGGTGAGAAACGTCCCAACAACTCTGGCGGCGCGCCAAGCAATTATGCTATTTTGACGTTCCTGCACGGTCCACGAAGTTGTATTGGACAGGGTTTCGCCAAGGCGGAGCTGAGATGTCTGGTGGCTGCGATCGTGGGTAGCTTTGAGATGACTCTGGCAAATCCTGACGAGAAGGTTGTGCCGCATGGTGTGGTTACAACGAAGCCGAAGAATGGCATGCATTTGGTCTTGAAGCCACTTGGGCCGTGGTAGATATGACATGATCGGCTTGAGGCTATAATGACTACAGTGTTAGATACCCAGGAACAGTATACATAAGGCTTTGGCATCGAAACATCAAGCATCGATTGAAGATGTCAAACAGTGCTCATCCAGAAGAGCAAGATAAGTGGTTCAAACATGTTGTCACCCTATACTACTTTTGAACTCCCGGTAGCTGATCATTCAGATTGAGACAATGAACAGCAAAAACAATCGCCCTTGGGCTCAAAAGCTGCATCGCCTCGGCGGCAAGTATAAGAAGCCCTCCCATGTTCTTCCCAGGCAAGTTCGAACGGCTACGCATCCCGTAATGGATGACTGACAAGCCTTAGCATTGAGCCAAAAATGATGGTTGAGAAGATGGAAAATTCTGAGCAGTATATATGCACCGACCAGGCTAGAATTAGCCATCCCCAGCTCTTTCAGCCATGACTCCAAGTTCTCGAATCACTTCCGCTCTTTCTTGTCGTGGTGGGAGGCCAATAGAACCTACCTGTATCAATACTGAACCAGCACTTCTCGACAACCGGTCGTGGCTCAATGGCGTAGCGGTCTATAAGTCATCATGAGTTATCGTGATGCTTGACGAAAGCTCGTGCACTATATGCTTCGTGAAATCTAGTCTTGAGCGGCGTGGTGTGATACGGTGGCGATTGAGCTACGGCCGGTTGTTTTTCTTTTTGTATCATCCTGTGAGCTCTGTCCGTTCTACACTTGTTGAATGACTGGTCTACTCAATATGCCTCGTGTTCGCTTTCGTAGTCGCCCTCGCCTTCGATGTGGTCGTATGGGTCCGCAGTGTCGAAACTCATATCAGGTTGACAAGAGGAAGTTGGTCAGGAAAATTTCATTATCCTGAGACCATGGTGAGATGTTCTGGATTGCAACTGTTGTGGTTTTTCGAGAAAGCTTTGAAGGTGACGTCCCAGGCTGCGACGAATGCTTGGCGGTCTCTAGTGACACTTTTATCGATATCCTCGACGAAGGATTGATGAAGGTCGATCAAGACCTCACTCACCATTCCCGCCGCCAGCATGTGAGAAGTAAGCATGCACTCGTGCTTCGACCAGACCATGCATCTCATCCGTCTACCATGTCTTCGAACGCGAGCGAATCACCCGCATCCAGCTTGCAGCCACGATCCAGCACTACCAACTCCGCGTTGACAGTCAGAATACGAATAGCAGTAAGGTCCGGACTTAGGCACCCTGCTTGGAAGACCGAAGGACGGATAAGGCTGTGGCTGCACATGTCAGAATTAAGCGAGCCACTCGACACCCGGACGCGTACAGTGTGGTGGGAAAGATCAGTGCGAGGTCAGAACGGTGGACCTTATGGATGATGCTCTGGATGATACAGTCCGGTCGCGAGTAGGCATGTCTGGTTGGACACATACAAGACGGGTACAGGTCCTTGGTCGGCATTGAACGCGCAAGCATCCTTTCTCCATGACCTTCCGCTCCACGCGTCGGGGCGCCAGGATGCGAGGGCCAGAATTCGCCTTCGAGACTGGTATAGACGTCTTTGTTGCGAGACATGATGAGCTTGCCACACACTTGGACTGGAGCGTCGGCGCTCTACCTGGAGGCCTCCCAATGACCTAGCGTGGTAATGGCCCTCGGGCGGCATACCAATTGACGATTGCTCAAGGACATCTTTCGCGACATCCGGCCAACTGTGCTGCCTCTAGGCCGTGTGGACGTCAGTACCTCAGCATGACACCGGATCTTGGACTGACTGCGGAACTCCGTCGGCTCTCTGTTGCCAGCTCGACCCGCCTATGTTCTCTCTTGTCCATGAGTGTTTGATATGTGCAATGTCCTCGCTACGCCCTCTTCGTTGCCTGACGAGAGTGGACATCCAGCACCAGCCCCAGATGGTCTTCGAAGTTGGAAGAGCAACAAGCTGTCCCACCACAGGCCTTTCAAATACAGAGCTTGATACGTTCCATCAGTTCGTTCTTCGCGCGAAGAGTCGACATCCTCGGCTCGGATCAATGCTGGAAAGGGATCGATATGGTTTGGAGGCTCCACAACTTGAGCGACAAATGTAATGAGACGATTGACGGAGATTCGACGCGTGGCCAGATATCCACACCTTATACATCGTGCAGGTGATGAAACACGAGCGCCTCACTGAACAGGCCGCCATGAAGCTGCGGAGCATGAATTCGTCAGCCAGCCGATGTGGTCCTGAAGGGAAGAGGCCCCTAACAGCCATCGACAAGCTCAAGCCAGCGCATGCTTGGCCTTTGGGGCCTACTGATCCGGACATTCAACTCCTGGACCGCCAGCATAGGGCCCTCACATCCAAGCACAAGTAACTCATCGAAAGCCACGAGCAATACGGAGTATACGCGCCAATGTTTTGACGAAAAGAAGACGACAGAGGTGTTCTAAATCTAATTGCGCAAGTCCGCACAGAAAGATGTCTGTAACTGTCACAGAAACTTAGCGTAGCCGGTAGATACGAGAAGCTTAATTCCAACGGGAGATTTACCGTTATACGCCACCAAATTGTCCCGTGTGTAGTAAGCCGGTTCGGCACCCCAATTACCGTCCGGTTCTAGTAATATATGTTCATCGGTATAGGCCCATTTCTAGCTTTTCTAGGCGTTGTTGTTATCGCCCATTCTTAGCCCCTATTCTTAGCCTTTCTAGGCGCTACTATTGTTACTCAAACCCGTCCGTATCTACCATGGAAACGCTTATACTATTCGATCTTGCCGAGCGCAAGATATAGTTGTTCGAAATACCGGAAACCCTACGGTTTAAACTAGCTAAATACAATGCTCTATATCTATAGTTTAAGAACTAATATGAGTTCAATCCGCCAAATAACCGACGTAGGGATAACTACGAAGAGAGGTAGTAGGGTCGTTATCGTTGTCGACGAGATACGGCATAGCGGAAGCGTAATACTATCGATACGAATAGCTAGAGACTACGGTTCTATAATAACTACGATTATACCGCGTCGATCGCTATAATTCGGTATATAGATAGAGAGGGTGTTTCTAGCGAAGAACCTATATACTAATTTGTTAGTAGACGCTTTAAATCGGCTACCTCTACTATCCCCTTCGAAATTCGAGTAGAACGGACTCGTAACTAGAAACCCGGCTAGAAACATACTTACGGTATAGAGTAGATAGATTAACGATCCCCGTATAAAGGCCTAACTCGGTTAATTGCTAGCATGCTATTAGTCAACCCTTATCCTACCTAAATACTAGCCAAATTGTAGGATATAAAGAGCCTAATATTCTCGCTATATGTAGCTACTAGAGCTACCTACCTAGATAAAGATATAGTGCGCAACTACAATCGTAAGGCTTGTAATAGCGCTCGAGAGGTTAGAAGGGTAGTTCCTAAGCTAAAGGGCAATCCGGAGGCTTAACTAGACTATGCTATCTAGTTTATAAGGGAATTTGAGCCTCTAGTACCTAAATACCGATAGCTCGCGGCGCGTATATCTCTAGCAATCGAAGGCAAGTTGCGCCTAGGGCTAGTATATAGCCAATAGTAGCAAATTGATATGTTAGAGACTATAGAGGTTGGAAATGTGAGTCAGTACCGAGTATTACGTAATAGAGGACATATATCCTCGAATTTTCCTACAATACCGACTAATTAATAGATATAGCTCTTCCTTATAGATGCGATATATAAGACAACGGAGCTCTAGTAGAACTTGTTTACTATACACGTACGTAACGGTTTCGGGTCCTAGATGGCTTGTAGCCATTTCCTACTAGACTACTAGAAAGCACTACTTATCGAAGCTATACTCTAATAACTACGATTATAGGCACCTCGGTAGTAGCCACGTTAGTCTATAACCGACGATTCAAGTAGTAAACAACTAGCTATTAGAAGGGCCTTCAAAGATATCGGTATATAGTAATACCTATATTAACGCTATATCGTAGAGGTATTTAGGAAGCACTTCCCTAGAAACTACTATCCGTAGGTCCTACGGCTTCTTAATAGCGCCCTCTTCTACGCTAGAACACAACAACAATGCGCTAAATTACTATATAAGGCCGTTACCTTATGTCGACAGTTTAGAAAGGAAGATATAGCTACCTATCTCGAGCGAAATTGGCCGCTAAAAGAGTCTAGAATGTAGGCAAACTAGGCTCGTTTAAGTATACCAAGGCTTATCTAAAACCGGACAACGTCGCCCCTTGAAGGGTATTATAATATACTGAAATGTAAAGAGAAACAGATTCTTACTTCCTTTAGTATCCTTAGTACTACACTATCGACTATGCGAGTAGATAGGAAGATGCTTAACCGAGCGTAGTAGCGTAGCAATAAGGACTTCAAGAAGGCTACGAGATATTAGTCTACAAAGGATATACCTACATTTGATAAGCTTACTATTGGAGGCTAGTATGCTATGTATTCGGAGGTCCAACTTGCCAATAAAGAACAGTATACTCTATAGCCGCTATGGTCGAAGTGCCTTAGTTCAAATTACCCTCTTATGCCTACATAGTACTTTTGTCTCTTCTAGTACTAGTATTACCTGCCTTGCCGGCATTTGTAGCGGTTATACCTCTTCTACGGGATTAGGATTACTAACCAATACTTACTCCTATACCTCGAGCGATATACTAGCCTCAATTCTACGGAAGTATACCCTACCTAGTAGGGTAGGCAACTAATACTAGACTTCTTAGAAGAGCTAGTTAAGATAGAAACAACTCAATTAGTCGACTTAGCGGCCCGCAACCTACGTAACCATTAAAGAGCTATACAAGAAGAATAGAAAGACGTATAGTAGCGCTTCCGAGATACTAAAGAGCTACCTACTTAGTATAAGCGAGATACTACAACTCAATAGCTATAGAGGCAAATGAGTAACGCCGTCTACTCAATCTTAGTACTAACTATCGACGACTAGAAGCACGCTAGAAAGCCACTACCTAAGCTTATACTAGTAGGCCACAATCGATTTATACGTATACTATTAGTAAAGGCTATACTATTCACTCTATACGAGCCTTCTAGTAGAGCTAGAAGGCGAGAAGCTCTAGTATCTAGACCGCTAGAAAGCATAACTAGTACTATCTTCGCTAGACCGCTATAAAGTAGTCTATTTGAGAACGGTCGATTACCGCTATCTTTACTAAAAGACGCTAGTAAAAGTAATCAATACGATAACGACAAGGTACTAAGGCATTAACTACTATTGCTAGAAAGTAGTAGACCTACGTGTTTACATGCTCTAGAACATGCCTATAGTATACCTAGTCTACTATTAACACACTCGCTTATAGACTAATAGACCGGCTAGACCAATATTAATAAGGCTACTAGTAGAGGGTCAATGGATAACTACTACGCACTTCTATCTACTTAGGCTTAGTCTATATCGCCTAGCAAACGTAGAAGGACCGAGTCCCTTACTTAGTTATTCCTAGGTAGTACGGAGTTCCGATAACTATTTCCGGAAGTGCCGCAAACATTCGAATTAGTAGCGTTTACTAGTTAAATTGTGATTAATAGCCTTTGATTATGTGGCGTTCGAAACCGGCGCTAAGTTTCTGTAATAGATATAGGGAACTGCACAGAACGCACTTCGCGCTGATCTCCGTATAATTATGGCATATGGCTCGGGCAATTATTGCACAGCGGAATCCTCGTTAGATTGGCACTTGCAAACGCCTTTTACGGTTGAACGAGATTCGACAGGCATTTCTCGGTAATGAAGGTCGTCTTGATTTGACACGTGGAGACTGGAGAACATGATGCTGAGAGTTGACGCGGATGCTTCCCCCCGACATTGACAGCGTCACCCATGGTTAGAGGGTGATTGCTATGCGACTCGCGAGGACGTTCTCGCTTCGCGCTGTAGAAACCCTGTATGATATACTCATGCAAGGAACGGCCAGGAACATCGTTTCGGGCGGGTACCTCCAGCTTTTGTTCGGCGGCTATTCAGACGTCCACCGACGAAGTCTGGACCAGATTACCGCTATTGTATACTTCTTCTGGGCATGTGTGTTCTCAAAATTTTCGCAAGTGTCGTACTCGTGGAAAGCTGTGGCAAAGCCCCTGGCCCACACAAGATGAGAAGTATTTGTGAGCAAGCAAGACCATCTGCAAGTTGCGTGCGCCCACGTTGAAGGTTACTCATGCCTGGCGTATCAACGATATCCCTGGACGGGAGAGATTTGACAGACCGGGACCTCGGGAACTTTGATGGTACTTCACAGATCAACAAGCATGGAATACTCCAGCGACACTACACCAGCAAATACCTACCCGACGACCATCCGCTGTCTTTGTCAAGTGAGTTTTGGGTGCGAGCGAGGACGCGAAGTCAACTGCACGGCTGCGACGGTCGAGAAGCAACATCTGGAAATTGAATTCAGTGCTGAGTGAATGCGGCGTCAACGTAGCCTTGTAAGACTCCTTTCGAGGCCCTGGAAAGGACAATCTCCAGGACCACGTACCTCAGAGTCATCATACTGCCAACAAGGGTGAACGCGAGCGCATTTCCGAACCACACATGCACACACGTCCGCTATGGGGCAGTCAGCTAGCACTTCGCGTCGGTACAGCACGTCCGATTTGCGAACGACTGAACGACCCAGGTCTTTGCATGCATACAATGCCCTCAAGCTTTCAAATTAATTTCACCAACTGCCATGCCTCCAGCATGATGAGGTAACGACAGAAAGGAGCCATGGCGCGCATTGGGCAGTCCCATTTCCCCTCGGCGCTATATAGACGGATCCTCCTTTCCAACTACTTAGAGCTGTACGTACAGCCGCGCACATTTGCGGACGCATCCTCTTTCATACACTCGTTTAGTACGTCCACTCGTTAATACACATCCGATTAGGCCATCATGAAGGTCCGATCAGTCACTCATTCAGTTTTGTGCCTCGCCGCACTGGCGTCGGCTCTGCCTCAGGGCAGGATGGATACGTCCGTCATGCAAAGGCGCCAAGATCCAGGTGGGTCTCTTTCCTAATACTAACTCATTCCGGAGTCTTGGTGTCGGTGAGGGCGACGTGTCCGAGCGGAACCAGCAAGAGTGGTACGACCGCGACTTGAAGGCCATCCGAGCGATCTACGACATCACGGTGCATCCTGCCAAGGAGGTTGTGAGCAGGCAGGGCGGAAATGCGTGCCTCCGGGGCCGGTAGCTCAGGACGCAACCGGCCGTGTCTCTCCAGTTCGCAACGTCACTGGGTCTCAAAGAACCCTCGAGTACTTCTTCGTATGAGCGTCGACGCCGCAGCGCAATATGGGCCCAGCTGCTTCCCAAGGAACAAAGATGTCGACCTCATTTTTGGCTGTCCAAGCATAGCATCGTCGCTGGTCTGCTTGAGGACTGGCACAATCGACGACTTGTCGGCTGAACTGGAGGCGGCATATGCATTGACACCGATTGCTCGGACGGCTGTTTTTACGAGGCCGGACTGCTTATGGGGCGAGTCTTTACCTGCTGTTATCAGTTTCCGAACTGGTAGAAGGCGTCAGCAAAGGCAGCCCAACTAGTACCTGCTCTAGAGGCCACGGGAGATGAAAGAGTCCATCGCAAAGTGCTGCCTCTGGTACTGCTTGTGCACTACAGTCTTCTCACCACAACCCGATACCTATCCAAGTTCGACCGGTGTCACTCCGGATCAGGCTGTTGCGCAGAGTGTGAAGTGTCAAGGAGCTTACTGACCATCATATTACAGCAGCACCACCTCCACCGGAGGGTTCCGTGCATACCCCTGAGACAAAGACTCCCGAGGAGATGTGAGTTCTTCGACTTGTTGTTGAGTCTGTGCCCAAACTAACAGTGGCAGCCTCCAATCTTCTGCCCTTAAGCCCCCGCCAGATGCCCAGACGTAAGTCACTACACTGTCGGTGAATGCCTGTCTCATACTCACATTGTGCCAGTGCCGCTGTTGCCGACTTGCTGTCATCGACCCCGCCCAACAGCAAGGTCTCGCCGAACCCAGCTGCACAAGCTGCGAATGAGGCCATGAACATGCCTCTTGAAGATGACGAAGAGTTGTGAGTACCGACATTTGGTGGGATCCTTTGATCATATTGACAATGCCCCAGTGCCAGCAACAACCCGGGTGCCCCGCCTGCCCTCAACGGCCCGCCGTCGCAGTTGTGAGTCCTAGATTGTGATTGATCTTGGCCCAACGCTAATAACGCACCAGTGCCAGTAACAACCCGGGTGCTCCGCCTGCCCTCAATGGCCCGCCGCGACACAAACACGTCTCGCCAAACCCAGCTGCACAAGCCGCGAATCTGGCCATGAACACGCCGCTCGATGGTGCGCCCTCATATGGTAGCGGTGGCTCTATGACCTACAGTGGCCAGCCAACACCACCTGACTCCCCAGTCTCCACATCGACGCCACCAGCCCCAGCGAGCTATGGTATGTTACCAATTGTCCACTCATGTGATAGTCGCTAAAGTTATTGCTTTCAACAGGGGCCCCACCGTCTTACCCGCCAGTGGATCCTGTTCCAGCTCCACCCCCATCGACCTATGGAAGTAACGTGCCACCGGCTCCAGTTCAATCTACTCCCCCAACGAGCTATGGCGGTTACGTGCCACCAGATCCAGTCCCAGCTCCACCACCACCAATGACCTACGGACGTAAGGACACCGTCCCTGGTTCTCCAAATGCATAGCTGATGTGAAATCTAGCGCCATCTACACCTGTTGATCCAATTCAATCTACTCCCCCATCGAGCTACGGAGGTTACGTGCCACCAGCTCCAGTCCCAGCTCCACCACCACCAATGACCTACGGACGTAAGGATACCGGCCCTGGTTCTCCAAATGCATAGCTGATGTGAAATCTAGCGCCATCTACGCCTGTTGATCCAGTTCAATATACTCCCCCATCGAGCTACGGAGGTTACGTGCCACCAGCTCCAGTCCAAGCTCCACCGCCTTCGAGCTATGGTCAGTATTGCGCGTCTGCACTTACCGCCTTTCTAACGAATGTCTCAGGCCCACCTCCAGCTCCACAGGGTTATGGCGCTCCACCCAGCACATACGGAGTTCCAGGAGGTTAGTATTCACCAATTACTTCCTATGGTCAGGCAGACGCCCTCCTCGCAGGCGCAGTTTTTTCTCATCATCAGAAAGACCAGATGTCTTCTCCATCTCTTTTTTTGGGGGATGGTTACTAGACTGTCATAAGAGGCAGCATTGTGAGACAGCATTGCTTGTACCTAGATCCGTCTCATACTTTCTTTTCTTTACAACGTCGGAAGACATGTTCCGAAGAGAACAATTGATTGATGTGCGGGTGGGAAGCATTCTGACATTGGCTCGATAGGTTACCCATCAGGCCCGTACGGATCTCCATCCCCATACCCGCCAAGGTGAGCAATGCCAATCAAATGTCACTGATACGGGCGGCCGCACTGATATCCTCTTCAGCCCATTCGATGCACCTTCATACGGCAGCCCACGCACAAACCCATACGGTAAGTCAACATACGTTTCACTATCTTAGTCCTAAGCTAACCAACTCGCAGGCGCTCCAGGCCCAATCGGCGGTTCAAGTGGCCTTCCAGGCGTCCCAGGTTTCCCAGGCCTCCCAGGCCTCCCATCAAGTCTGCCTGGCCTCCCAGCTCTCCCAGGTGCCGGTGGCGCCGCTAGCCCGCTCCAGGGCCTCCCAGGTCTTGGCGGTCTCGCCGGTGGTCTCGGCGGCTTGAGGAAGTAGACGGAGACGCAGGCATGACGACTCGGACATATCTGGCGTTTTTTTGACCAAGAAGCCAGCGGCAACGACACGGCTTCTTGATTTTTCTAATTACCACTGATGATGAGACGTGGGAGCAGGCATAGAAAGACCCACCTTGACGGTCTCGGCTTGGGACAGAGACAGCTCCGATACTCTCTACCTACCTCTCTTTCTTGCTGATGACTTTTTTGGGGGGAGGGCTAATTCTATGCCGGTAATTTTGATAATCTAATGGGTGCCTGCTACAAGGGGAAATGCATTTCATTTGTACGTTCATGTCCCATGTCTTCGTATGTCTTGTCGATGTGTCGTGGTACTTTGATGATCCACTGTCCTTTTCTGCATCGTGCCCTGGTAGTGTTTCTTTCGTCGCCTTTCGTGGCAGCTTCACTCATCAAGCTCTCAACGCTACAAGACCAAAGTGCCATGGAGTATCGTTGTAGTGACTCCACGTTCTCCGATCTACATCGGGTCTTTCTGCGACAACGAGCCTTCTCACAACACTCGCCAGCGAGGTCTCAAGTTCGAGCTACGATCGACCTTCTCCAGCGATAGATCGACAGTCGAGGATAATCAAGTCACGAACTGAGAAGTGGAGGAAAGATTCGAGACCAACCATTTTCATTCATGTCGTATCCTTCCCCAATGAGGCCGCTACCGTAGCAGCAGTCCTCTTGGGGAAAGTCTTCGTAATGCTAACGTCAACGCAAAATCAAACATCGCTCATGCTCGCAGCGTCTCGGGTATCTCAAATCTCAATAGTCATCTATCTCATCATTCGTGACTCTGATCATCGTATGTATCTGGTATGCTCTCGGGATTGGTCTCGGTGCGTGCAGTGCGATCAAACCTAAGCCTTGAAAGACTTGGCCTTGTCCTTGGCAGCGCTGTTATGGATTTTTGTCAGTCAATGCTCGTTCCTAAGTGATGAGTCGCCGGCTTACCGGTCGACAGCCGACATCTGGATGGTGTTGAAAGCCTCGAATCCACCCTCGTTCAGCTGCATGCAGGTGCCGTCCGAGTCGCCCTGGATGGTGCGGCAGTTGTTGCCGTTGTTGGTGGCGCACGTGTTGGTGCCCACGGTGTAGCAGTACGTCAACTCGGTGCCGGAGGGGATGAAGATCGAGACGTGCTTGGGTCCGTAGAACTCGTTGAGCCAAGTGGTGTAGGTGATCGCACCGCACTCGCGCTGAGAAGTGCCGCCGTTGGCGTGGTAGGAGCATGTCGCGCCATCGGGGAAGCCGACAGTGATGCATGGCGATGAGCCACTGCCGCTGTAGGCGAAGTAGTTGGCGCCACCATGAGAGCAGTCGCCGTTGTTGTAGACGGTCGCCTGCCAGGCGGTGGCTGGCGCGATCAGAGCGGCCGAGGCGGCGAGAGCGGTGATGGTCTTGAGGGTGAACATCTTGTCGGGTAACTTGATATGTTTGAGTTTGGCTGTTTGAAGGTGTGTTGAGGTGGTCGAGGGTGATATGGGTAGGTGGGTTGCGGAAGTAGTTGGAGGTTGGGTGTGCTTGAGCTGGTTCTTGTCGGATGTGTGTGTGTGTGTGTGTGTGTGTGTGTGTGTGTCGAGGTTGAAGTTGAGGCGAAGAAGCAGACTCTTAAATAGTTGAGCGCAGAGATCAAAATGGCGCTAGCGGCTAGCGTCTTCACATGCACGCTCATAAGCTGCGGTGTCCGAGTCCGTACGTTCACTCACTTCCTTCACTTTGTCCTAGTGACCAAAGATGCCTTAGTGATCAGTCTCGGGAGCTTCAAATTGAGATTGGTACTGTGAAGGATGTACTGACGACAGTGAACTTGTGGAGCCTATGGTTCAGAGTTGCTTACAATGCCGATGAAAGTCCGTAAATGCGCCCAAAGTCTCGCGTAGCCCTTGATATCTGGATCAAATAACACTCAATTTCCAAGAAGCACCCCTTACAATGCTGTTCGTCTCAAGAGCCATAGCCAGCCCAGAAATTCGCCTTCGGTCCCGGTGCGGACTTCCTGCACTCCTCAACCTTCGCTGCATCCTCCTGGTCGAAGCATTGAATGGAGACCGGGAGCTTGTCATCCATGATCAAATCAGACAGATCCAAGCATTTCCCAGCCTTGTAGTTCTCTGGTCTCGTTAAGCACTGATCATTGCCATGGTACACATTGCATTCGGTGTCGCAAGGGAAGCCAAATGATAAGGTATGGGAGTCGACGAAGTCGCGAGAGAAGATATTGATCATATCCTTGCAGTCAGTGAAAGTGCGTCCCCCATCTTTGGAGTACCCGCAGTCGTCTTATGTCTCGTGGCGGCCGAGTGCGAAGCAGGCGCTTGTTGAAACTTGGGTGTACAGGTCGCTATATGCGAAGTAGCTGACTGTAATGTCCTCGCCAGAAGCCTCGTCGAAGAAATCGCCACAGATGGTGGTATTATAGACCGACATCGACCAGGCCGAGGGAGTCGTGACAAGGAAGGTGAGGGCGACTAGAATAATCGAAAAGATCTTCCGAATCCGAGCTATTCGGAATCAGCCTCGAGTCGTATTAATATAGAGACGAATCCTACCCATCTTGATACTACGCCTGATACCCGTAGTGTGATTGCGTAAGTGTGTATAAAGCTTTTTGAGATGGGTATGTTCTAATGATGCTTGTGGTTGTAGCGAAGATGGCTTTGTATGCTGAGGGTCCCGAGCAAAGCTCATTCACATGTAGTGAGCAGTGCGTGTGACGGCGAAAGTGCATGTGACGGCGAAGGTGCATGTGAAGGTTGCCATGAATGTGACAGCTGCCATAAAAGCGTGAAAAGGACCGACGATCCAGTATACGACTTCGAGATGGGACAAGTTCTCAAGCGCAGCCTTGAAAATGGGAGGCTTCTGAAGCAGATGACTGTGAGAGGCGAAGACGAGATAAGAAGAGCGTAGAAAAGACTCACGTGTGCAGCAGTCGGTGCTGAACGTCCATGAATACCAGAAGTTGCCTTGAGAACTTCAGCGCGAAGCGTAACGCAGCAATCGTCCTCACAAGATCAGCGCAATCCCTCCAACGCCGCTGAATTACGATGGCGTTGCGCTTGGAATCAACCAGCTCCAAGCTTCATTCGAAGGCCGCGAGATGCAGTACATTCTCGTCCATGTCCGGATGGTCTGCATTGCCAGAGAAGAAGCATATACCATGAGGCTCCTGGGTACTCCCTCGCTCGAAACGTAGCCAGAGCTGATTTCAGAACACTCATATGGTCGCGGCATTGATCAGAAGAGGCCTGCCAATCCAAGCGCTCGAGAGCAGGCTACTGTGACAGATTTGACTGTAGATATGAGATGCGCATATCGTCGAATGTACCGTATGCTACGTCGGCCGGAGCTGATGTGTGTAATCGAATTGGATGTTTGTAGACAGCCATGATCTGGGTCGGGTAGGGGTGGAATAGGGAGAGGAGTCAGGTCAGGGCCAGATGTTGACAATGTTGTCAGGAGATGCCAAGCCTCGAGGAGTCGGCCCGGACCGCACTTCAGCTTGACCTTGACGTCAGTGCTCCCTTTCACACCTCCAGTCTATGTCAACACTTTTCTGAGCTCTTTTCCGGACATCGTCGCTCCTTGGCCTCATATCTGCCCACCATGGCGTCTCACAGCGATTCCGCTTATCTCAAGACATTCGCCCTAGCATCTACCTTCTACCTCGGCTCCGCGATGGCGACAACGACCTTCCTTGTATTTCCACCCATGCTACGACCACTACTCTACAAATCGCAATCACAATCGCAGCCTCCAACGCCATCCGTCACGCGACCAGCATCCTCTCTCAATGTGCCTCAGACACCAATTGAGTCCGGTCGTCTTACACCCACCGTCTCAACGCGCGGCTTCGATTTCGCCCTCGCACTTGGAAGTTCTGGCGCATACAAGGCTGTAGCACAGCAATTCTCCGCTATGGAGACAGCAATGTTCCGCGTACAGGTGCCTCTTGAGTTCGCGACAATTGCTGCTTTCAGTGTAGTAGCACACCGAGCGAGAGTCGCTGGAAACGGCATTTGGACACGATGGGCTACTGCTGCCGCATTGCTTGCTGCAATTTTCCCATTTACAGGCGCTTTGATGGCGCCGCTGGGTCATAAAGTTGCAAGAATCGCCGGAGATGAAGAGAAGGTTGAGCCGTATGAAGATGCGCCCATCGACCGGGAGGCGGAGAAGAGCAATACCGTGCAGTTCATCAAGAAATTTGCGGCTTTGAGCATTGCCAGGACCGCGATTGTTGTGGGCGCGGGTCTCGTTGGAGTCAGTGCTTGGTTGGCATAAAACGACTTTGCCGGAGCTGCATCGAATCGATGCTCATGCAGATATGCCCACGTTCGAAAGCGTGGCTTCCATGAGATCAATGCAAATACTTTATTGCGACAAGACTCTGGACGGAGGATTTAAAGCGGCTCAAACCAATAGCACCCGCAGCTTGTATTATACTCTCGCCTGTGCCATGGCGTCAATCTCTACAGACGTCCTGGCGACGATGTTCCTGCTTATGAGTACTGGTCGATCAACCGCGCATATATCCTGCTCACGGCGTTCGCCGTATTAGTACCTCACATCTCATATTGTAGCCGGCACAACAGCCCTAAGTTTCGATGGTTGCCGAACTCAGGCCTCACCATTGAGCAGAGCAATGCCGCAAGGGCCTTCGTCAGCTCAAGGCTGGCGTGATATTAGTTCGCGGACCTGGTGGCACAGGTAGGACCCACTGGATGTTGGAAGTGATCAACTTCATTCTCAGCAACACCAAGCATTGCGTGTGTATCGCCTCTCAGAATCACACAATGCTTGATACCATCTCCACGAAGCAATCAGGTCAGTCCTTCAGATTCTAATCCCCGCTGCAGCTCTGTCGGGCACTCAGAACTTCACCGACCAGGATGCCTTTCGTGACGACAGAAAGTTAGAGGCTGCAGAGGCGCTTCGAGAGCGCAAGCAGCGGGAAAATCGCAACTGGCAGCCACGTGAGGCACCGACTACCCAGGAGCCCACGGAAGGCATGGCTGTCGTGTTGCGCCAAGCCTTTCTCAACCAGCGCGAGCATCGGTCGCGTTATGGTCGCAAGCTTCAGTCTATGACTCTTGAGACAGCAGTCATGGTATATCTCGAGGACGACTCTGAAGTGCTCGTGCCCGATTACTCATCGGCACGGTGTAATCAACAGGCTCTAGAGAGTATCGTCAATTTGGTTTCACCCCCAGTCATCTGGTATTTTGGAGACGGTTTCCCGACCATGAGCGAGATTTCCAGCCTTATTGCCTTGGCATGCCTTGGCATTGAGAATTCTTGGCCTCCACCTCTTCCTGAACCGGGTCTAGAATGCCGTCCACTGCCGTCAACCTTGATCTCGCCACAACATTTCTGCAATCCCACTTAAAGCTCTTCACAGTGGCACTTGTAGCTAATATCGAGCATGCCAGACTTCCGACAGGAGCTAGGGACGTAAAAAGCGCTATACGATCAAAAACGGACCAGACGATCACTTTACGGACCAGACCAAAGTTGTTACATAGGGTCAGAAAACAGAGAACGAGAAGGCATTCACGATTTACTCTACAAGTCGCTACCATCTTTTGGCCGCTTCCATTTGGGATTCGCGTGTGACTCCGCGTAGTCTTTGATGGCGTCCCAATCCTTACACTGATGCGTTGTACCAAGGCCACTGGTTCCGATGACAACCTTATCTCTGCCCTCTGCGATCGAGTACTCATCCGCGCCTTCGAGAGCTGTATCTCCGCAGCACATGATTGCCTGCCTGAGGTAATCGAAGCCTGCGACAGTCAGCGAGTGAGTACAGACCGTGGCGGAAGAGACTTACAATGCATGATGTGTGCATTGCTTGTTTCGTGAGAATGTGCTTTGCGCTTTTGGTGATGAGAGTGCTGGTTCATCACAGTTGGATTGAGATATTCATGCAATATCATCTCCTTCGAAAATTGTTAGCGCTGCGCACACCCAACAGTCGAAGCTCTTACGAGACAATGAATCTGATGGAAAGCACTAATCGAGTAATAGTAGTCTGGTGGTGCAAGTCCATAATACTGTAAAGGCGGCGGCAAAGTGTACTTCTCGGGCTCATGAACGGGAACGAACCCAAAGCCACCTATTCAAAAGGCCATCAGTAAAGCAATAGACGACAACATTGATCGGTACATACGGGCTTGAAGTGTCGACCACTTATCCAGCACCTTTTGTTTCTGGTCTTCGGTCATATTCTCCACATCTTCAGTTGGGCCATATGCCGAGTCATTCCAAAACACTCGTGGATGCGTCGAGACTACACATCTTGGTCAGCTACAGCCATGGTCAAGCTGAAGTTGAGAGCAAACATTGCGGAACCAGTCCATTCACCTCCTCTGCAACGCCAATATGCTTTTTTCGGAACATTGACTCAATCGATGCATTTTGGTCAAGCTGCTGAACGAGAAGCCAGACTAAAAGTGGCAACAGGATCAACGAAGAGCCGATGAGGACCGCAGTCGCAAGTGGTCGACCGCTGAGTGTTTTGAACAGCATCTTTCTATCACTGCGAAGAAGAGAGATCTGAATGGCCAGGAAAAATTCGTGAGATCCACGAAGGGGAATCAAGGACTTCTTCGCAACTGCTGTGGCCACGCTTCGCAGCCGCTGTTTACTGGACCACTCCGAAGAGCATCATGAAGAGCGACTGAGACATAATGCATCGGACGGCATGAGTTGTTCCGAAATGCCTCATTGAAACGGGCCTTCTACCATGCTCTCGTATCGACCACAGCGGCGAGATCGAATATCGACAGTCTTCCGACTACAGAGCCGGAGATCTGTCGAACTTGGAGGTGAGAACTAAGCAGGCAGTAATCCACCCCAACTTGACGGCTTTGTGAACAATCTGCGGCGGCTTCCGTGATTCGCAAGAGTCTCGCCAACGCAGAAGATCAGCTGCAGCATCATGGAGGTGGAGACGATTCTGCAACTAAAGCATTTCCTCCGCGCGAGTCCGGGCATGTGTGCCACCGAGGTTTACACGAGCGACCTCAAGATATATCAAGTGGCGAAGGACCGACTACACTTCTTCATAACATTATTGAATACTGTCCTCGACATCTCAGAACATAGATTCTAACAAGACTCCTACCCGACAACATGAAGGTTCAGACCTCACTCACTCTCCTCGCCCTCGTCGGCGCCAGCGTCGTAGGTGCCGCGCCAATTGATGAACGCCGTGCTCCAAATACAGAGTACAAGAAGATCATTGGCAAGCGCCAGTTTTATCCAGTGTTCGTTGACCATCCTCTTCGGGCTTGATGCTTTTGCTGATGTGCTCAATCAGGTACGGTGTCTCCGAAGCGGACGGTGCTGAGGTCGGAAAGCGTCAATTCTACCCAGTGTACGGAGTCGATGAGGATGACAAAGTCAAGCGCCAGTTCTACCCAGTGTGAGCAAGCTGCCCCTAGCTCACCGCTGCTGTGACAATTGATCTGAATGATATCGGAAGCTATGGCGTAGACGAGAACGACAAGGCCAAGCGCCAGTTCTACCCAGTGTGAGTAGCACATCTTCTCTACACGCCCGGAAAAAGTTGACATTGAAGCAGATATGGCGTCGATGAGAACGACAAGGTCAAGCGCCAATTCTATCCCGTGTAGGTGTCACGGTTCTCTCGAGAAGTATGTCCACGCTGAAAGGCCTCGTGTATTAGATACGGCGTCGATGACAACGACAAGGCTAAACGCCAGTTCTATCCTGTTTACGGCGCCAGCGAGGAAGAGAGCGCCGATGTCAAAAAGCGTCAATTCTATCCCGTAAGTACATAACCATTCTAAGATCTCAATCTATTTGCTGACTGCCTTTGCTAAGGTCTACGGTGTGAGCGAAGAGGAAAGTGCCGATGCCGAGAAGCGCTAGTTCTATCCAGTGCGACACCGACAACATTGATGATCAGGGTATTTGTTAATCTCGACGTCAGCTCTACGGTATTTCGGGGACTAAAGGAACCGAGGAGAAGTAGATTCGTGAATTTCATGCATGGGCTCATTGTCGGTACTGATCCAAGCGTTTCTCCGGCGATGTGAGGTCAATAGATGTAGTAGTTCTAGCTAGTATGACTATCGAACAATGAACGACCAAATGAAATGTTTCAATCCAGTCATATTGGCAGCAAGAATTTTCCTGTTAGTATATGTTTTCAAAATAGGATGTTGAATTTGCGCCGAAGCCATTGTTCGCCTTACGTTCAACAAGTGATCGACGTGAAGTCGCCAGCGATGTCTCGGAACGGCAATTCGCGCCTCCACATTCAGGAACGCGGATGAACATTCACTGACAAGGATACAATATGCCTAGCTTAGTTAGCGTGAAGCACGGTCCGAGGAAGATCTGCGGGTGAATAGCTCTTGTGAGACACGCAGGTTTGGGCTCGTTGACGTATCGTCATCCGATCGTCTCACGGCGGACAGGAAGCTGGAGATGCTATCGCTTTTGGAGCACATCCACTGGTTGACTCTCAAGTTTTGAGGATGTCCAAATCTCAATCGTATTCGCTCCTGCCAGCGGCAGAACGACATGACAGCCAGGAAACGCTTTTGGAGAAAGCTGATGACAACTATGGACGACCTCAGCAGAAGAATAGAAGCTGGTCAATGATTACAAGACTCACGATTGTTCTTCAGTCAATTCTTATTGTCATCTTGACTGCTGCAGTCGTGCTGTTGGCGAGATCGAACGAATTCCGTCCAAGAAACTTCTCGACAGATTTCGGTATCTTGTCAATCCTCATCGATCAAATGAAGTCCTGTCTACTGATCGGTCAAACAGGACATCTTGGAGACTTGATACCTTACACCAAACGCACTTTCACCAATCCAATCTATCCCAAACCCGATCTCTCGGGCCTAGAAATCCAATGGGAAGAGGATGCTCCTCGATTCGTAGGCACTCCTCGCGCTGAGCTTGACGATAACTGGGATGAGTTACTATCAGGTGAGTAGCGAAAGCCTTTCTTTCCCCGGTCCTGGCTCACTTGAGTTCGCTCGCAGTGACAACATTCAACCTTTCTGGCCCGGTAGCACAGCCAGCCCACGGGCAGACACATGCTTTCGAAGACGGAAACTACGTCATGGGTCTGGAAGTGTATCATGCTTTGCATTGCGTGAATGCGATTCGCATGTACATATTTCCCGACAATTACGAGTTTCGGGAGAAGAAGAGTGAGACGGAACTGCATAAGCGTAAGTCGTATGCTCTCCGCAATCCGATATGTGGTGCTGACACATCACTCAAGACCACTGCATTGACTATCTTCGTCAATACGTGCAGTGTAATGCTGATTTGACTCCGATGTATGCTGAATGGATGGGAGCGTATCGATTGGTTTTGAAGCCTTATGCTACGCACACGTGTAGGGATTTCTCGAAGATACAGGAATGGATCGAGGAGAATGTAGAAGAGTCTCAGCGTAGTGGCGAGGTGCTGTAAAGATATCCCATCAAGTACGACCATTTAACGAGAACCACTTCAAGGTGCGTAGAGCTGCTGATCGCTGTCAGTAGCTGTGTCTGTAGCAAGGATTCGAGCGGTCTCATACGCGTGGTACGATACAAAATCTAGCCACGACAGAGCGGCTTATGTGGAGCAATAGAGCTGAAGTGTACATGCAGAGCTACTTGCCCCTGCACGAATCGTGCATCAATTCACGTGCATCAATTCACGTGCATTAATTCACGTGCATCAATTCACGTGCATCAATTCACGTGCATCAATTCACGTGCATTAATTCACGTGCATCAATTCACGTGCATCATGCCTATCTCAGCGGTATGCCTGAGGTGAGTAGCCAAGCCAAGAGAGTTGCTGACCTAAGCATGACAGTATTGATTTGGCCATAGGTCGCGTTTGACTCACGAAAACACGCGACATCAACAACTATGTGAAGCCAAAATGAGCACGCCGAACAAGCGGCGGAAGAAGAATGATCACCAGTCGCCAGCCCAACCTGTGAAGAGCCTAGACTTCTTCTTTGGCAAGCAGCGCGAAAAGGAGCATGCCAAGCCGCCAAATGGCGCTGCGAATGGTGTGAATGAGGCCAAGGATCATGTGAAAGTGCCAGAAGAAGGGTGGACAGATGAAGAACTTGCGCGGAAGCTTCAGGCTCAGTGGGACGAAGAGGAACGACGACGACGACAACACGATGGCTATGCTGCCACCGCCGACGCCAGCGCTGACACCACAGTTGTGCCAATGGGACCGAGACCTGTCTCTCCACCGCAACATACCAGGTCCGCGCACAGAGAAGAACACGCAAAGCCTTCCAATGCTTTTGCAGCTCTTGGCACGAGGAACACTCTCTCACTGCAATCAGCCACGGCAGAAGAAGACACCATCTCGCACGATATCCCATTTGACGAATCGCCGCTCACTTTCGATCCGCAGAAGTACATACCAGACCTCAAGAAGCAATGGGCACCAGAATGTGGCAACTCTACCTATGCGATGCTTACTCATTGCTTCGTGCTGGTAAACAGCACGCAGTCTCGAATCAAGATCGTTGACACTCTCGTCAATCTGCTGCGGACGCTGATCGAGGGGGATCCACATTCTTTACTGCCTGCTGTCTGGCTTGCCACAAATTCGATCGCTCCGCCGTACATCGATATTGAGCTTGGGCTCGGAGGCTCCGCGATCTCGAAGGCTTTGAAGAAAGTGTGCGGCCTGGACAATTCGAGCCTCAAGACACTATATAACAAGCATGGCGATGCAGGCGATGTCGCTTTCGAAGCGAAGAAGAGACAATCTTTTACGCTACGCAAGCCGAAACCGCTGACCATCAAAGGCGTGTACGACAGCTTGCGCAAGATTGCAGATGCCAAAGGCAATGGCTGTCAAGAGGTCAAGCAGAGAATTGTGGAAAGACTGGTCCAGGACGCAAGAGGTGCAGAGGAGAGCCGATACGTGGTGCGAACATTGGTGCAGCATCTGCGCATTGGAGCAGTGAAGACGACCATGCTCATTGCATTATCGAGAGCCTTCCTCTTGTCGAAGCCACCAAGTGCCGAATATGCCACAAAAGCTACGGCAGAATTGCGAAGGCTCAGTAAGCAGGAGCTTGCGGAAGTGTGGGCGCCTGCTGAAGAGCTTGTCAAAGCTTGCTTTGCGAGAAGACCAAATTACAACGACCTGGTGCCAACTCTGCTCGAAGTGGGCATCGATCAGGAGCTGCTTGTGCGATGCGGTTTGGCGATGCACATCCCTCTACGGCCCATGCTGGGAGCCATCACTCGCGACATGGGAGAAATGTTGACCAAGCTACAAGGTCGTGACTTCAGCTGCGAGTTCAAGTATGATGGCCAACGCGCACAGGTGCACTGCGATGCCAGTGGGAAAGTGACCATCTTCTCGCGGCATCTGGAGGTGATGACCGACAAATATCCCGACCTGGTTGCACTTGTGCCCAAGATCCGTGGCGAAAGTGTGAGTAGCTTCATACTCGAAGGCGAAGTTGTGGCAGTCGATCGGGAAAGCGGCGACCTGAAGCCATTCCAGATTCTGGCAAATCGCGCGCGCAAGGACGTGGTGATCCAGAGCGTCACGGTGGACGTCTGTCTTTTTGCTTTCGATCTTATGTACTTGAATGGCGAAGAACTCCTAGACCGACCATTCCGAGAACGAAGAAGTCTGCTTCGAAGCCTCTTTGTAGAGATTCCAAACCATTTCACCTGGGTCAAAAGCATGGATGCGACCTCTGAAGATGGCGAGGCGGTCAGTGATTTCTTCAAGCAAGCGACCGACATCAAATGCGAGGGCATCATGGTGAAGGTGCTTGACAATCTACCGAACCCAAATTTGGCGACTGAGATGGACGTGGATGCTGAGACCATTTTTCAAGCGAGAACAGAACCTGCGCCGGCGAAGGGTAAGAATGGGAAAAAGTCGAAGAAGGTTACTAGCACCTCCAAAGACACGATCGATGACGGTGCGGCCGAAGAGAAGAAGGGAGGACGCAGAAAGGCACTGCTCTCGACCTACGAACCTGACAAGAGACTGGACTCTTGGCTGAAGGTCAAAAAGGATTACAACACCCAGACCGACACCATAGACCTCATCCCAGTTGGTGGCTGGCATGGTCAGGGTCGAAAGAATGCCTGGTGGTCGCCAATTCTCCTCGCATGCAGAAATCCCGAGAACGGCACACTTGAAGTGGTGACGAAATGCATCAGTGGCTTCACGGATGCTTTCTACAAAGCAAACCGAGCCAGATACGACCCAGACTTTGAAGATGAGGATGGCGTACCGGTCGGGAAGAACACACTTTGGGAACAGCCTAGCTATGTTGAATATGCTGGCACACCAGATGTTTGGTTTGAGCCGCAGGAAGTGTGGGAGATGGTATTTGCGGACATCACGCTTTCACCGACGTATACTGCTGCCATCGGACTTGTCAATGAGGAAAGAGGGCTTTCCATGCGCTTTCCGCGATTCTTGAAAGTTCGTGAGGATAAATCGATTGAAGAGGCTAGCACGAATGAGTTCTTGGCCGAGTTGTATCGCAAGCAAATTTCGAAGGCGCCAGAGAAGGCGAAGGAGGTGGATGTTGAAGATGACCTATACGATGATGGCTGAGGGTTGGATTTTACGTGAAATGACGGCTACAATGTATGGAATGCGACGCTCATCTTCTACATCCCCCTCAGCTCAGATCAGATCTGACTCGGCATTCTCGGCCGCTTCCTTCGACTATCTACCACCAATACCGCCTCTCCTTAAGCTCTACATCGAGAGCAACAGAAACAACACGGTTGGCGTCTTAACAATGGCTCACTTCAACGGGTCGACGAAATCGGTCTCTTTATGACAATGGGAATCTATGCCAATCCTTATGTCTTCGCAGATAAGCCCGACGTTACCGGTATGAGTGGACTACACAAAGCCTATGATGTTTTCTAGAAGGCGAAAGTCGTATATGGTGCCGATAAGCAGGTACAGAACTAGGAGCGGAAGAGCAATCCTAGGAGAGAGGTGAGACGGGGAACAGCGGAGAAAGTAGAAAGTTGGTTGATGGGTAAGACTTCATGTAGGAACGTAATTCTCACGGAACGACTAGTAATGACGGGACTATAGGAGCATTTTTTGGATATAGTAGGTTGCGCCGATTGAGAGCAGTTTGAGAACATCACAGACTACAAGGCGTCCAGATCAGTGCAGATGTAGCCGACGTCGCCCTTCAGTAGCTCGAGTACCTCCGCCTTCTTCTTCTACTTAAGCAGAAGCGCTAAAACTTCGGCCGCGTTCTGCTCCTCGAGCTCCTTGGCGACGCGGGCTGCCTCGATGGCCTCTTCTTCCTTCTTTGCAGCAAGGGCTTAAGCTTGCCGGATTTCTTCCGCGGCATCATCCTCGGCCTTCTTCTTGAACAGGAAGTCGAAATGTTCGAATGTGACTAGGCGACCTTCGAACTCTATGAGCTGCATCACATTAGCAGCAGTACAGGGACATTTCATCGAACGAGACATACCTCTTCTGGATGAGCTCGCAGCCATGTAGCTCGAGTCGTGGTCCTGCGCTCTCCAAGATACTCGACGAGCTGTGTCTGTGTTAGCGAATGTCAGGAATGCCCAAGGATGCTTCTGTATAGCTCCTCGTTGCGAGTGGCCTTGCGGCAGACCTTGGCGTAAGTGCTAAAGATTTTGGTGTGTAGAAGGAGATTTGTCGAACAACAGTATGGAGAAAGAATTGTCTTGCTCTTGGATATTTTATGATCGGTATGGCGCGGCGTTGCCTCTGCGTGTGCACAAGTGTATTTGGATCAAGTGTTAGAGGATCGTTGATGATCATGCAAGTGCGCAGAGGTCGAGGGTTGGAGGAAGTCGCATAGAGCGCGCAGCTTTTAGTAACGGCGGTTGACGAGGCAGCAGAAGTGAATGCATCCTGTCCGTGCTCCTCTCCTTTCCATAGTGAATTTGGCAAGGGAGAAATGTTTGCCCTCGCTCAAGCTTGTTGCGGAGCTTGTCAACGAGCACTAGCCATGGTGATGCCTACCGATACCTGCTCGACTCCGATACCCTGGACATAGTCTATTTGCTGTGGCTCCGGAACCTGTCAGTCGGTCGAATCGGTACACGACTGTCGGCTTCCAGATGCGAGAGCGCTAGCACGGCTGACGATGTGTAATATTTCGATGTAGAGATATAAGACACAGTAGGATGCAAATCAGGAGACTTGATCAACGCAAAGGGGCCTGAAGTGCTTGCCCGCTTTAGCATTAGAAGCAAATGTTTGATGTTTCAAAATTCGAGGTGAGACATCTCTACCAGAACACCGATGCTATGCAAAAAGAGTAACTGTAGCAAAGTCAGCAAACAGAGCGAGCAAAACATATCCTGGCCCTTACAACTCAGGTTCCTCGCGGGGAAGGTTTCATGTACTCTGCGTCATTCTCCCTGTTGTCCGCTCTCGCCTCTTCAAGCATCTGATCTATACCTCGCTCCTTCAAGGCTTTCTATACAATGGAATCAGCATGCCGAAGTCGTGATCTGTAGGCACAGCCTGCAGAGTAGGGGCAAACAAGGCTGAGACTCACGCCAAGACACTCTTTGTACTGTTTGAACAGAGGCTCGCATTCATCGTTCTTTGCTGTACCTCGCAGGAACTCTACAACTGTGTCAGAAGCCGGTTCGCTTCAGGCCGAGTCATTTTCGCGTGCAGTCGTGGCGTACTTTCTGAGTACCATTTGAGGAAGCATGTATCGTATCGCCTGAGCAGGTAACATCAGCATTGCGAAACTAGATGCCGTGGACTTTTCGAGCTCACTCTTTCACTTCATTGCATTCGGGCGCCAATGAAGCTGACATAGTGGTACTTGGCGGTGAAAAGCAGCATGAGTTGGTGAATGGAAGGCGATGTCGTCGGAGACAACCTGAGGCAGCACTTCTCGGCTGACTTTCCTCCTCTTTGCGACACGACTTTTCCAGAAATCGGACACGCGCCGAAGCTCTAAGAAACATCATACCGACCACATTCGCAGCGCTTCACTTGCAGCTTTGTACACGACCGCACTGCCTGGAGCTTAAGAAACCACTAGCTGGATTGAGAAGAGTCAAGTGAAGGACTTTCGCCATGTCGTTCGGCGGGCAGACGCCAACAATCATCGTCCTCAAAGAGGGTAGGCAGGAATGGACGTGGACATGGCATAGTCGAGCGCATAGACTAATGCTACATAGGAACGGATCAGTCACAGGGCCGTGGACAGATCGTATCAAATATCAACGCATGCTTGGCGGTTCAATCAACCATCAAGAGCACATTAGGTCCATATGGTGGTGATTTACTCCTGGTCGACGAGAATGGCAAGCAGACAATCACGAACGATGGCGCAACAGTCATGAAGCTCCTCGATATCGTACATCCAGCGGCTCGAATCCTCACAGACATCGCACGATCACAAGATGCAGAAGTTGGAGACGGAACCACATCGGTCGTGGTCCTTGCAGGAGAAGTCCTGAAGGAGCTCAAGGAGCATGTCGAGCAGGGAGTGAGCAGTCAGGTCATCATCAAGGGCTTACGGAGAGCCGGGACGATGGCAGTGAATAAGATCAAGGAGATTGCAGTCAGCACGAGCGAGGGCAACCAGCGGGAGACACTCAGAAAGCTGGCTGCAACGGCAATGAGCAGCAAGCTCATCCACCGCAACGCTGACTTCTTCACCAAAATGGTTGTTGATGCAGTGCTTTCTCTGGACCAGGACGACCTGAACGAGAAGCTCATTGGAATCAAGAAGATCACCGGTGGTGCGCTGCAAGATTCGCTGTTCGTGAATGGTGTTGCTTTCAAGAAGACATTCTCATACGCTGGATTCGAGCAGCAACCGAAATCTTTCAAGAACCCGAAGATCGTGTGCTTGAATGTGGAGCTGGAATTGAAGAGTGAGAAGGACAACGCAGAAGTACGTGTGGAGCAGGTGTCGGAGTACCAGGCAATCGTGGACGCAGAATGGAAGATCATCTATGACAAGATGGAGGCGCTTTACAAGACTGGCGCAAAGGTTGTGCTGTCGAAACTTCCAATCGGCGATCTCGCAACACAATATTTTGCCGACCGAGACGTCTTCTGCGCCGGCCGTGTATCATCAGACGACCTCGAGCGTGTATGCCAAGCGACCGGCGCCAGCGTTCAATCGACCTGCTCCGATATCCAGCCACATCACCTCGGCACCTGCGAGATCTTCGAAGAGCGCCAGACAGGAAGTGAGCGATTCAACTTCTTCGAGGGCTGCCCGGGTGCCAAGACCTGCACACTTGTGCTTCGTGGCGGTGCCGAGCAGTTCATTGCGGAAGTTGAGCGAAGTCTTCACGATGCAATCATGATCGTGAAGCGAGCAATCAAGAATCAGACTATCGTTGCCGGAGGCGGAGCGTGTGAGATGGAGATATCAGCATACCTGCACAGCTTCGCGGATAAGAACGTGCCACACAAGCAGCAGAGCATTATCAAGTCGTTTGCTAAGGCATTGGAGGTCATCCCGAGACAACTGTGCGACAACGCTGGATTTGACGCTACAGACATCCTCAATAGGCTGCGCGTGGAGCACCGGAAAGGCAACACTTGGGCTGGTGTCGACTTCGATCATGAGGGCATTCGGGATAATCTGGAAGCTTTCGTGTGGGAACCAGCACTTGTCAAGATCAACGCCATCCAAGCTGCCATCGAAGCCAGCTGCTTGATCCTGAGCGTGGACGAGACGATCAAGAATCAGGAGTCACAACAGCCCCAAGCGCCAACGAGGGGCCTGCCGCCTGGAGCAGCACAGCGAGCGATGCGAGGAAGAGGGCGCGGCATGCCAATGCGTGGAAGATGATGGAAGTCATGAAAGAAAGATAATGTGAAAGAGCCGTGACGTGTACATCTTGTGCATAGCACGCGACGCAAAAGCTGTACTAGATGCATGCCCAAAGAAGAGGTCTTCAAGACCATGTTCACGCTGAGTACATTCTCTCTGCATCTCCCACATACATCCATGCGATCTCAATTCCTGGTGACCCGTGTGGCCCAGATTTGACATACCGCAGCTGACAACCTAAGCCCTTTGCGTCGCTGTGCCAGCCTCTCATTCCATCATCTCCTGGTATGCTCTGCGAGCCGCCTTGCCGTCGAGGACGACTGCATGGCCAAGATAATTCCCTTGGCAGTCGAAGATCTCTCCCCTCTCTCCGACGGTGGCGCCGACCGCGAGATCTGGATCGCCACAGCAGAGTTTGCCGATAGGCTTGCCTTCGTAGTCAAGGATCTTGCCCTGGCTGTTGACACGGTAGCCTTTGAGAATACGAAGCTGGTGATGTTCCTAGGATGGGAAATATCATTAGTCCGCGATCTAAGCGCACTGCGAGTATGTGCTGTCTTACCAATGCGAGGATATGATCCTTGAATTCCTCAAGTTTGTCTGCGAGCTCATCCAGACCGAGCTGCTGGAAAAGCTCTCCCTCTCGCATGATGTTAAGCACGGCCAGGTCTGGCGTCAGCGGCTCACTTTCCATCTCTTCGAGTTCCTGCTTCAGTTCGGCGTGGGACGACAACTGCTCCTCTTGGTCGCGCAGCGCCTTGAGCATTTCTGCGACGGTTTCTTCCGCTTGTGAATTTGTCTTTTGGGTCGCCGAGGTCGCCATGGTGTCGATGGTGTTGGAAGACATGTTGCGAGCGTTGATGAACGCGTCTGTGTTTGAGTCTGAATATCATATTCAGAGTGGGCCGTTGAGTGAAGGCGCGTAGCATGTGAGGTGCAAATCTCACTTCATTGTCAGTCATGGGCCGAGCTCGAGCTGCGGGAATCGAATGACCGCTGAGCGACAACTTGCTGCTTGTTGTTCCCACCATTGACAACTCAAGGACACTTTCTCAATTGACCACGAATATGGTAAGCGCACAGAGCATACGACAGCCATATGCTGAATTGGAAGAGTGAGTCTTGGCAGAGCCGCAAAGAAGTGCCTCGATCTGACTAACAACACGGTCAGCGCAACGGAGCAGCTTGTCACGCTCACAGTAACCTACAATACACTACAGCTCACCACTGCGTCAGGCGCAAGCTCCTCTGTGAGTCGTTAGACCTTAACCTGTCGGTGTGGATGAACTACATTGGAGACAAATTTTATCGGCTGCTTCTTGCCTTTGGTCATTTGCGAAGCACCACCGGATCCCAGGACTTCAAGACGCCACATTCAGCGCTATTTTTGCCAGAATGGAGTCGAGCACGGCCTCAAACAGGCTTGTCTTACCTGGCAGAAGCTGTATGAATCGTGCTTACCACAGAGCGGGAAATTTGAGCAACGCTCGAAAGCCGTTAAGCAATCTGCAAGAGGTCCTAGTGGAGATGTACGCAACGCAGGACAGCTCAACAAAGCTTCTCCACATGGCCCTCGGTCGCTCAGTCGATTGTAGCTCCCTCGTTTCCTGTGAACATTTCAGGTGGACAAGATTCTCCATATTTGACAAAGGACCCTCGGATTCTGGACGCCTTGGCGGTGTATCTTGAAGATAATCGCTTTACTGCAGCCATTCTAGGGGCGTTTATCGAACGAATCAGGAAGCTGGGCTGGGCAAAGCTGCCAACATCGAAAGCGTCATAGTGGTGGCGAAAGAACAAGAGGGATTCCACGGACGTGGGCAGCAAGACTGGTGTCTCTTACATGTTTGGAAACTAAACACGCCGAGAACCAAATTTCATAGGAGTTCCTACTTTGCGCCAGAGGACGAATGGAACCACTCAGCAACGGCCAGAGGGCTGTTCACTTTACAGCTGAATAGCGCGATGGCGGAGCTATATCTAGAGATGTATCGACTCACCTCAGGCCAACAAGTCGCTCCGCTGCACCGGCGTTGCCGAGCATCTGCACCGAAAGCCTTGGTCCCAGAAACCTGGTCGGAGCCCGGAGACGTTCAGCCACGCAGCACCTCAGCTGCTGCTGCCATTCTGTCGCGCCTTGATCGCACTGCAGCTAGGCTGAACTGCAGTACTTCAGACTCGCTTCCACGCGCGAGAACGCCGTGCGTCCGAGAGTACAGACAGTGTCCATTACACGTGCTCGAAGACGGAAACGGAGATTCACAGTGAAACGAGCACGCCGCTTCGGTCAGATGTTGCATGTGGTACCGTTTTGGTATCTCGACAGCGACGAAGAGGTATGATCATCCTCAAGCAGAAGATGATGTCTGCTGCATTTGGGTCTGGATTTGGAGGATCTGTCATCATTAGGGCATAATTCAGGGTGAAAGATGCACAGGTATACATACCTCAGTCTTCTTACTTTCACTCTTATCCTGTATGTCTTTGATGCTGGATTCTATTCGTTTGCTTTCGGGTAAATATCAGATTCCGGGGCCCAAAGCGACACGGGGACGCAATTTTGCTTACATTTCCTTCTCGATATACTCCAGTCTGCCATCGACTGTGCTTTTTGCTTCGGCCGTGTCTTGTTTCAGAAGGACTGGGCCGACCAATTTGTAGATCTTGGCATCGTCTTTAAGGGAGTTGAATTCCTGCATACATCAGATCACAGTGCGGAGAAATGGCACAATTGTGGAAGCCTACCTTTTGCACTCCCTTGTTCTCCTGCTGCTGTGACTCGAGCTTTTGACGTGCGGATACGAGAGTGGTGAGCTCTGAGGATGGATTAGACACGTCCAATATTTCCCGGTCTGCGATACGCACGGGTCTGCAGGCCTTGGTACTCATCAGAAAGTGCCTGCAGTTTCGCTCGCTCAGCCATGTTCGAGAGGGAAAGAAAATTTGAAGTTAGAGTGCTTGCAGCTGCTTCAGAATATGTGTATAATACCACTGCGAGTGCAGGATGGAATCCGAATCTTGATGAGACTGCGATGAGGTGAAGTCGCTCGACACGAAGGGATCGCGCTGTCACATGAATGCCAATGTTTTGGTATCAAGGATGTCTCGAGACTCTCGAACACCTTTGCTCTGCGGGAGTGGAGACAGACACAGTTCATGTCGGTGTTGATGCTGTCGTGACACGACTTCTGACACAGCGCTTGGTTGCTCTTTCCACATCGGTTGCCCCGCGATCGCGCGTCGCTCCGCCGCCGACGTCGTTCGTTTTGGTCTCGACTCTGCAAGACGCACAACAGTCCTCCGCCGCTGGCCTTACCGCCGCCGTAGAAGCCAAGAGACTCTGCCAGAGGCATCTACATCTATCGCTCAACGCCAAGCATACCAAGATCTGCCTGCTTCTACTTTAACCAGCCAAAACAAGAGCTTCCTCCACCATCACCGCTGCTAGTAGCAGCACCCGCCGCCCGCTATGTCGAACACCGACTTTCTCGGCCGCGCGATCGACCAGGTGAAGAAAGCAATCGAACAAGATACTGCAGGCGAATATGAGAAGGCATACCAAGCATACTACCAAGCGCTCGAGCTCTTCATGCTAGCACTGAAATGGGAGAAGAACCAGAAGTCGAAAGAGATGATACGGCAGAAAGCTGGTGAATACATGGAGCGAGCGGAGAAGCTGAAGAATCATCTGGCAGAACAGGACGGAAAGCGAAAACCGGCGGCGATGGGTTCTAACGGCAAAGCATCGAATGGATCCGGAAAAGGCAACGATGATGGCGACGAGCAGGATGCGGATAGCAAGAAGCTGAGAGGCGCTCTCCAAGGTGCAATATTGACAGACAAGCCCAACATCAAGTGGGAGGATGTGGCAGGTCTGGAGGGTGCGAAGGAAGCGCTTAAGGAAGCGGTCATATTACCCATCAAGTTTCCACATCTATTTACTGGGAAGCGACAACCGTGGAAGGGTATTCTCTTGTATGGTCCACCCGGTACAGGAAAGTCATACTTGGCAAAGGCGGTTGCGACAGAAGCGAATAGCACTTTCTTCTCGGTGTCTTCATCAGATCTGGTGTCGAAGTGGATGGGAGAGTCAGAACGGTAAGCATGAAACATCGTCTTGAAGCTATGGGTAGACGCTGACTTGTTCCGCAGTCTTGTAAAGCAGCTCTTCAACCTTGCCCGGGAGAACAAACCCTCAATCATCTTCATCGACGAAATCGATGCGCTCTGTGGTCCTCGAGGCGAAGGCGAATCCGAAGCATCACGAAGAATTAAGACCGAACTGCTCGTCCAAATGGATGGTGTGGGACGTGACTCAAAAGGTGTTCTGATTCTTGGCGCAACAAACATTCCTTGGCAACTTGACGCAGCAATTCGAAGACGTTTCCAGCGAAGAGTACACATCTCTCTACCCGACCAACCCGCTCGAATGAGAATGTTCGAACTGGCAGTCGGATCTACGCCCTGCGAACTGCAAGCCGACGACTATCGGACCTTAGCGAAATACTCTGAAGGCTACTCTGGATCCGATATCTCGATCGCTGTACAAGATGCACTGATGCAGCCTGTGCGAAAGATTCAGACCGCGACGCATTACAAAAAGGTGGAAGTTGAGGGACAGGAGAAGCTCACGCCCTGCAGCCCCGGCGATCCTGGTGCCGTCGAAATGAATTGGACGCAAGTCGAGACAGATCAACTGCTAGAGCCTCCATTGCAGGTGAAGGACTTCGTGAAGGCGATCAAGGCTTCGCGGCCGACTGTAAGTCAGGAAGATCTCAATCGCAATGCTGAATGGACGAAAGAATTCGGTAGTGAGGGCGCGTAGAGGCATTGGACATACAGGCACAGATGGCGTTTTCGCTGGAGCATTAGGCTTATGAGCGTTCGGCGAGTGTTCCTACTATATGACTGTAGAAAGCGCGCTGCGGAGGCAGAAAGCGCTAAATATTACGATACTCCTTTGGTTGAGTCTGCTTACTGTCCGTAGCGTTCGCCTTGTCCCTATTGTTTATCGCCTACTATAGTACTAGCGAAGTCTCTATAGCGACGTAATATCCAACTCTTCTTATATAATATTATAATAATCAAGTAGAGCAATAGTCTTAAGTATCTTAATATAAAGCTTAACTATAATCCGCTTAGATTTTTAATATATACTAACTTTTACCTCTATTCTATTTACTATTTCTATTTCTAAATAGTATAGTCTATAATTAAGCTCGGCTTACAATCTACTAGATTGGCTTAGTAATTTAATTTATTCTTATCTAATCTAGCCCTTTTTAAGTAATATAATCTAGTCTAATCTAGTAAGTCTAGTAAGCTAGCTTTTAAAGTTAAATAGAAAGTTAGTACTAAAGCTAGTAGAAAGAGAAATTTTAAAGGAAACTTTAATAGGTACCTTACGTACTAGGTTTCTAGCCGTTTAGTATATATAAGAAGCTACGAATAGCGCTATTTTAGCGACGGCAAGTAAATAACTAGAATAACGGCTTATAAGAGCTTACGGAGGCAATTTAGTAGCGTTTATCGATCGATTACTTAGTAAGTAACGGAGGTACTAAGAAGCGCTAGAGGTCTTAGACCTTACTATAATTAGTACTATAGACTAGATATCTATTACTATAGTATACTATAGCGGAATACGACTCGGATAGCTCTTTAACTAATAGTAAACTTAACGAGGATATAATCGCTATCTATAGTAGAATACTAGTAATAACTATAGTACTACTAGCTTCCAAGGTCGATAATCTACTAGATCTAGCTATTCGCCGAGAGGGTAAGACTAAGCGTAAATACTAGTATAGATAGAGCTATAGTAATAAGCTATATAAGTTACTACGCGAGTATCTAAGAGATAAGTAATAGTTACTAGAGATATATCCTAATACTAACTTCGAGGATAACTTCTACTTTAGTAAATAATAGGTAATAGAATTAGCCGAGTTACTAGATATAGGGTCGATTAAGTTACCTAAGCGTATACGTTGCGATCTAGTAATAGTACTATGTATTGTTTATAGAAGGCTTAGTAGTCTAGGCTATTAACGTAACTTAAGCTATATATTTAGTTATAGTAATAGCTAGATTAGTTAGGTATTTGATGCTACCTATACTTAATTAGTAAGACGTTAGAAGGAGCGATTAGTATAGGACTTTAATCGGTTAAGTAAAGCCTACCTATAGCGAATAGCTATTATAGTTACTAGATTAATTAATATAGAGTACGTCTTCGGATATATCGATAGTATCCTATAGAAGTACTATAGACCTATATATAACTAGTAGCCGTTCTATAATAGATATAAGCACTTCTATAGACTTAAATATTAAGGCATTGTCCTTCTAGATAGTATAATATTACTATATAGTCTAGTACCTAGCTCCTATAGTAATATAATACTAATACTAGAGAGTAGATTTAATCGGATCTAGAAGTCGTATTTCGAGCCGCCTAGATAGCCGCTACGATCCTTCGAAGAGCGGGTATTCCTATATAGTAATTAAGTATATAATGTCGCCGATAGTATAATAGAAAGCTAGAAGACCGTAAATAGCGAGTTTCGTAATACCGACGAGGCTACGGCTATAAAAGAGATAAGTACTATCCGCTAGTTAGTCGAATAGGGCTTCGTAGAGGTTATTAATAACTTCGAGTTAATAAAGTACTTCTATAGGCTCTAGGTTAAGTTAATACCGGTCGGAGCGATATATATCGTTACTATATTACTTACTAACTACCTTACTTATTATTGTAGTAAGAATAAGATTAGCCGACTATATAAGTTAAAGCCTCCGAGTACGCGCGAATATCTCGCTAATCTACTATCCCTACCTATAATACCTATAGCTCTAACTAACGACGGCGACCTTCTATACTATAGTAGGTACTTTAGAGTAGGCTTTTAAGTAGGCAAGGAGGTATTCGATAGTAGTACTTCGTTTAGATATAGTCGGATAGTCGTACTAGACTATAAGACTAAAGAGATTAAGGTTATTAACTTATTAAGAGAAGATTAAATTAGGAGATAGTAGTCGAATATAAAGGAATAGGAAGGTACGGGTATTCCTATAGTAGCGCGCGGTATATTATATAAGATACTTTATAACTTTAAATATAATAATAATATTAGTAATTTTCTATACTTTTCTATACGCTATATTCTTTAGTATATAGCGCGTATTATCGTCTAAAAACGAACGAAAACGATTAATACGTTATTACGTAGCGAGTTATATAAGGTCGAAGCCTACTTACTAAGCGATAAAAGCTCGGCTTTTCGTATTACCTAGAGTTATATACTATAATACCTATCCTATTTTACGAGTTCCTTACTACTATCGATACGGCGTTCGTCGTTCGAGCTCTAATCCCGTAATTTTATATAGTATATATAGTCTTAGTGTCCTTATACTAAACGAAGCTACGATTTCGAAGAGGTATCTATAAAAGAATATATCGACTAAGTAATTACAATATTCTCGATAATAAGAATACGACAATTGCTTTATCCTAAGCTTAATCCTAACCCTAACCCTAACCCTAATCCTAACCCTAACCCTAAGGGCAATATATTAAATTATCTACGAGAATATATCCTTATCGAGGGCATTAAGGTCTACGAAGCCGTCGCTATCGTTATCGTAGTCTAGCGAGTCCGTTTAACTATCTATAAGACCGTTAGAAGGAAGCTCTATTTATAATAAAGATAAGGGTCTTAATAGTAATAAGTAGTACCTAAACCTATATAAACCTAAGGGCTAGGTAGTATAGGAAGGGACTATAGGTAGTATAACCTATTAGGCTATAGGTAGCTATACTAGGTAGACTAACTATCGTAGTAGCTATAGAGGTATATAGTAGTAATTAGAGCTCTATAGTAGAGGTACATAAAATGTAACTAGTAATATATACTAAACGAAGGTTAATAATGTCTCTCCCTAGTAGGAAGAGGGCTATATATACTAATCGAGGCCCCTACCTAACTCGGTAGTTAAGTATATCCTAGTTACTAGCTAATATCCCTCCCTTTCTAGATATCTAACTAGATACAATACTACGATTATATATATAGAAAACAAATAGGTAAGCTCTTCGGCTCGCTATCTTAGATAGACTTTTAATCGTATCCCTAGGGGCTATTAATCCTAGGCCTATTAATAGTTCTACTTATAGTTCTATTCTTAGGCAATATCCCTTCCTAATTACTATCTAATCCTAAGCGTAGGCAATTAGCGAAGCTCGTACTTGCTATAGCTCTTGCCTAGTACCTCGTCGTCTTTCTATTAGTCGGAGAGGCTCTTTAAGGTATAGTAGCTCTTCTCGCTATATAACTTACGCTTAAGGTTAGCTTAAAGCGTAAGTGCCTCGCGAACCGCATTATAGGCGCGCTAGTTCTACTCCTTAATATAGCCCTAAAGGCCCTTAGAGTCTAGCGCGAAAGCTAAATTAAGCTCCTCTCGAATAGAGGGATTAGACTACGGAATACGCCCTACAAGAGCGTCTACTATAGGCCTAAAGCCTATAAGCTAGATAGCGTAAGGGAACGCGTATAGAATTATACCGCCTTAGCGAGTAATAGGTATTAGGCATTAGTAAGCCTCTACGACCTAGGCGACGGTAAGATTAAAACCCTTAACCTTATTTCCTTTAATACGATAGAAGCCTAGATCTATACGAATCCGAGTAGCGGTACCGGCAATATCGCTATAAGGTAGATATAGTATACTAAACGAGGTAGAACCCTCTAATAGCGGCTTTAAGTTCTACTACGTAGCCTTGCCTTAGCCGCTTATAGCCTCTAAATCCTCGTTCGTAAGATACTTATCGGTTAGCTCTCCTACCTAGCCGTTTAATAGTATAAGGCTACGAGCCTTAAGCTTCTATACCTATATAGCGAAAATCTCTAGATTATGTATATAGTCGATACCTTAAGAGTAGGCAAGCTTATCCTCTACTTCGAAGGAGACCGATATATAGATCCGATTAGCGCCGATGCCTTCGATTAGTTCTAGAACGTTACTATTCAAGTATATTATCTCTACTAGAGGTAAGTTACTCTTCTTAGGTATATCGTACTTATAATAGAACTTAGTAGGCTTCGGTATAGAGATAATCTCGTACGCGTAATTAGGTCGAAGGGCGACTATAAGGAGCTATAATAGTAGGTTCTATCGGACTAGCTAGTTACTAATACTATAGATCTATAGTAGGTTAATACTAGTCTACTTCTCTAGTAGATAGCTATAGAGATACTAGTAATATATTGTAACCTCTACGACTATCTCCTCTATAAGACTATACGCCTTATCCTTTAGGTTCTTAGCCTAGTTAAAGATATTATTAACTACTATACTACCTTGCTTAGTTATTACTACTATAACTTCCGGCTATCCGAAGGCCTAAGCGACTACTTATAGAAACTAGTCTAGTATAACCGGTACGTTAGACTAAACTAGCGTAAAGGTATATAAGCCGAGACGTACTACTAGTATAGTAGTAACTAGGGTACTAGCGAAGTAGTAAGCCTTACTAGAACTACGAAAGGCCTTAAACTCCTCCTCTATATTACCGTTCTTACTAAGTAGAAAGAGCCGATTAGTAAGGTTATCTTTTATATTAATTAGGTAGAGACTATAGAACTTCGCGTAGATCTTAAGGTACTTAGCGTAGATATCGTCTAGCTCGTTAGGGTCGTATAGATCCTTAAACTACCGAGCTAAGTTATAGACTATAGTAAAAGAGCTAATATCCTTTCCCTTAACGCTTATAGTATCTAGCTCGGCTATAAACCGACCGAACTAGCTACCTATATAGTCGGTATAGACGTCCTTAATCTCTACCTCAAAATCTATCTCTTTACCTCTACCGTTACTACTAGCCGACTTAGTATCTTCCTTAGCCGCTATAGCCTCGAGGCGTAACGCCTCCTACCTATATTCCTCCTCTTACTAGCGTAGCTTAGCTATCTTAGTAGCTTGCTCTTACTATAGGTAGGTTTGTTAAGCGGTAGTACGACGTAGCCTAGTATTCTCTTAGGCGGCGAGCTCTCGGGTAGCTACCTCGTCTACTACCTTCTACGCCTCGGCCTAATAACGGATTACCTAGCGCTAAGATAGAGTAATAATTAGTATAATGCGAGCCGGTCCCTCTATAATAAACCTAGAACTACTAATATAGTACTCCTTATTAGCTAGTAGCTATACTACCTCCTAGCTACCTAGGTTAATAGTAGCGATCTCCTTCTTATACTTCTTATAATACTTCGAGTCGAAGTCGCTATTAGTAAACGTAAGGCTTAGGTTCTACCGACCGGTCTTCTTAGGAATAGATATAACTTAGTAGATTATTGTCTTACTAACGAGCTTAGTATCTTGTCGACGGTTCTTATTCTTATTAACGAAGGTAGTAACGTTCTTAGCTCGCTCTACGCTATTATAGGCGAAGTCGACTAGGCTCTATAGGAGCGCTATTGGACTACCCTAATACTTAAGGGTTATAGTTAGATAGTTAAGTCGATAGCGGATATTAATATCCTACTCCTCGATAACCGTAAGCGACGGATAGGCCTTAGAGAGCTCTTTATCCTCGAGTACTAGGTTCTTAAAGTCGATAGTCCTACCTATCTCGTAGTATAGACTTATTATACTAGCGGTAATAGTAACTAATAGGCTCTCGCTAGCCCTATTAAGGATAGTAAGTAGCTACTAAGTCGCCTCGATCTTTGCCTAGCGGTTAGTAATGCCTACGATAATCTTAAAGACGTCGGTAAGGTTAGTAACCTAAGCGAGCTCGCTATTCTCTAGAACTATAAAGATTCCGAGCGAAGTAGCGCTCTAGCGTAGCTAGACAATAGTAGTAGGCTAACTAAACTAATAGGCGGTCGAAGAAGAAGTAGAGGGAGCTAGGTTAGCGAAAACGAGTCGCTATTCTTTAGCTATATCGGAAGCTTAGTTAGTTAGAGGGAAGAATAGATAGGTAAGTATAGGCGCCTATTAATAAGGGCTTTAGAACAAAGACTATAGATAGATATTTACTTATAACTATAGGTACGTATATATAGGAGATTACTCGGAGGTTCGAGTAAATTTATATTTAAATAGTTATATATATATAGGTATGCGGGCGGCCTATCCCGAAACCTTAGGAAGTAAAGTTTTACTTTCTTAGCGTTCTATATATATTCCTAGCTATAGCTCCGCTCCTACTACCTACCTATCTAATAGTAGACTAAGTTAGTATATCGCTATTAGTTGCCTTGCGATCTAGCTTTCTAGGAAACGTCCTAGTAAGTTTTCGCTAATAGTCCCTTAGGGGTTATTAGATCGCAAGATTTCCTTCCGATTAATCGCCTAATAGATCCTTATATAAAAGTAGTCTATACTCCTCCTATATAGGCTACTCGTAACCTAGTTTATCTAGATATTCCTAGAACGGTATTCGGATCTTTGCGGAATAGATTAAGGTCTCTAGCGATATTCTCTATCCCTACTAATACTTCCTTATCGGTTTAGGGAGGTATAGTAGGTTTCCTTATAAAGTCTATCTTCTTTAGGTTAGTCCTTAGCTACGTATACTTTAGCGTAGAACTATCTAGCTCCTAAAGTTAGTAAGTAGCGCCCTTATAGAGTACTTCCTAAACGCGATATAGCCCTTTCTAGCGGAAAGCAAGTTTATACGAGAAGCTCGTCTTTAGCTCTAATAGGAAGACTAGTACGAGATCCCCTTCCTTAAAGGGAGTATAATCTATATCTTAAATATCGTCGAAGTATTACTTTATCTCCTCCTAGAGGCGTCTCTAGCGAGTAAGACCTTCCTCTACGGTACTTGTTATCTCTTCGAGAGCCTTAGTATATAAGTATAAAAGGTCGGAACGGTCCCTAACTAATCCCTATTCGAAGATACTATAGGTACGATAGGTAAGTTCGATAGGTAGGACTACTTCTCGTCCTATTATAACTTCTATAGACGTAAGGCTAGTTGTCCTAATAGTAGTAGTACGGTCGGCCTATAGGATAGCGGATATATAGTTAGTAATCGGTATCCGCCTATCCCCTCTATTTATAAGCTTAGCGATAGTATTAAGAAGGGCTTTATATCTAACTTCGACTATAGTATTCGACTTAGGATAGTATAGAGAGATCTTAACTATCTTGGCTCTATAGCTAACGATTAGCGCTTAGACTTCCTTAGTAAAGTTAGTCGGAGCGTTATTAAGTACTATCTCGGCTAGGGTACCCTATCTATAAAAGATATCCTTCTATAGGAACTTGGCTATATATATCGTAGTAATCTTTTTCGAGGACAAATAGAAGTACTATACTTCTAGCTATCGAGATAACGCTTCTCGAGCTACTAGTATACTATTACTACTATTAATATAACCGCGTCTATATACTAGCGTTCCCCGACCGACTACTAAGTAGGTATACGAAGCTTACTAGCCTAGTAGTAACTATTATAGAACGTATATTCGGGATAGCCTTTATAGTACCTAGAAACGTTAGCCTAGACTCTATCCTACTAATACCGCCTTCTTAATAGATTAAAAGTTTACTCGGCCGCTTAGTACCTATTCTCCTTATAAAGGGTATATAGGATCTCCTATCTAGCTTCTACATTATCGATAACTTTCTATAGAGGGGCGTTAACTATAGACTATCGCTATAGATACCTATCCTTAACTACGAACCGTCGTACTTGCTTAACAATGCGACGATACTAGCTTCTAGAGATCCCTAGCGCTCTCCTACTATAAGTAAGGAAGTAGGCGATATAGTAGGAGTCGTTAGAGTATTCTCTATTAAGTATATTAGCTTATTCGACGCCTTCGGCTCCTTATTCCTCGTCTATAGCTATAGCTATAGTATCTTCTACCTCGATTACTAGGTAAGTATTAATATAGAAGGTCGAAAAGAATATATAGTCTATTATAGTATCGACGTCCTCCTCCTCCTATATCTCTACTATGTCTTCGTCCGTAATCGGCTTACGAGATAAGGCATCTATAGTAGAATGTCGCTTTCTAGGAATATAGATAGCGTTAAAGTTAAAGAGATAGATCTACGCTACCTACCTAGCTATAGCTAAATTCGGTAGATTAGAAGCTACTCGATTAAGCTAGTAGACTAAAGTATTCGTATCTACCTTAAGCTAGAAGTAGATACCGAATAGCTATAGGTAGAACTTCTTAAGTGCTTTATAGACCCCTAGGTACTCTCTCTTACCTATATCGTATCGCGCCTCTATAAGGTTCTATAAACCGGATTTATATCGTATAGGATACTATACGGATAGCTCCTCCCTATCGTACTATATTAGTACCTTACTATAACCTTCCCTACTAGAATCGATAGCGACTACGATAGTCCCTACGTCTTCCGTATAGTTAATAGATATAAGGGCTAGGGCCGTAATTAATGCCTACGTAATCCTCTCCTTAGCGTACTAATACTCTTCGTCCTATCGGAACTCGGCGTCCTTCTAGAGGAGGGCAAAGAGTAGCTTATAGACAATCGAGAAATCCTCGACCTAGATCCTAAAGTAGGTTACTATCCTAATCTAGATCCGAACTTCCTTCTAATAGGTTAGAGTCGCCTAGTCCGCTATCTTCCTTATACGAGTAGTATCTAGATACCTACCGTTCGTATTAGTAATATAGCTAATAATATTAACCTTCTAATAGAGGAGCTAAAGCTTAGAGCTATAGATCGTTAGGTACGCTCGTTCTAGGTCGTATAGAACCTAGTCTAGGTTCTTAATATACTCCTAGATAAAGCGTCGGATACTAGGCTCTACTTCTTTATTCCTATATCTCGTCTTAGGTCCTTTAACGCCTATATCGTCTAGAAACGGTATAGCGATATACGAGATATAGGTATATAGTACCTAAGTAATAGATCGAACGAACTAGGTAACGGAGTTAGTAGCTTCCTATAGAAGAGTCGTCTAACGTAAGAGACTAAGCGGCGTATCGAAGCTCGTAATATCCCTACTACCTTTATCTAATAGGATCTAGTTATATCCTAAAAAGATATCTATTAGCGAGGCGACGATATAGTTCCCGAAGGCTTCTAAGAAACTATCTATATCGGGCGGTAGGTTAGCGTCCCTAATCGTTATAGTATTGAACTTTATAGTAGTATTAATTAGGTAGTACTCTTTATCCTTCCTAGGGACCTACTTCTTGCCTACTAGGAAGTATAGATTACGGTACGAAGTATATAAAGGTTTTAGCGTACCTACTTGTATACGCTTACGGACTATGTCTTCTATAATCGGGTATAGACTCGGATTAATCCTAAAGGAAGGGTACTCCTATAGCTTATACGGAATAGTCCTAATTTTCTATAGTAGTACGATCTTAGGGTTAATACGGCTAAGGTATATAAAGTCGTATACTAGTACCGCCTCCCTATTATATAGTAGCTCCTCTAGGAGGTACCTCTCCGTTAGCGTAAGCTCTAGACCGGTACGAATATTAGTAAGCCGTTCTACTATTAGCCTCGTCCTATACTTAATCGTAGAGAACTTCTTTATAATATATTTCTAGTTATAGGGCCCTATTCCTAGTAGAAGAGCTACTTCTCGGTCTAGGTAGTCCTATCTCTAGTTCGGGTTACTACTAGGACTAGATCTATCCGTTATATATACGCTATCTTTAACCGGTTTAACCTTGTTAGCTACCCGCTTATATAGGGTATAAACGTCTACCGAGGACTAAGTAGATAGAGGTAACTTCTCCCTCTAGCGCCTACTTCGAAGGTTAGTATAATAGAATAGAGTATATACCTCTTCCGACGTATCGTCTCTATCGTCGAGGCGCTCGATATATAGCTCGTAGTCCCTTCCTAGAATACCGCTAAATACATTGCTATAATAACCCCTAGGGGGATTATTAGCGGATACTCCCGATTAGCTATAGGAAGCTTCCGAGTCTTGGTATATAGTCTAAAAGACCTCGATTTCTAAGTCGCTATTTCCTAAGTTACTATTATTACCTAGTAGTTCGTCCGGTAGGTCCTAAGGTACTTAATTAGTAGGAAGCTAATCTATTTAATATCCCTTTCCCTCTAACCGGAACGAACTCGATTAGTATAGACTATAGGTATATAGGGCGTAAACTAACGGTCCTATAGTAGCGCTAGAGCTTTTCCCTCTCGATCTAGGCTAGTAAGGCGTTCCCTACGTCTCTAAGTAGTAGCGACAATCTCCTTATAGGACTTGTAACCTTAATTACTAATATAGCTAGTAAAAACGATCTTATTTCCTTTCTAGTCGGTAATAGTACCTTCCTATAATCTATTATTATAGTTCTACTAGATACTACGTACTATGCGAGACTAGGGTCGCCCGAGAAGGATAGGTATCTCTAGGTTAGCTACTATCTAGAACGTAAAGGCGTATACGATTCTAAAGGCGTCTACTATAATATTGTAATAAGTCCCTATAAAGGCAACCGTCCTATTAACGCCTCTTATGCCTAAAACTACCTCCTTATTAATTAGTAAGCGAAGCTACTAAGCGAGGACTAAGGATATAATAAGGAACTCGGAGCTATTATTAATTATAGCGCGGACCGGAATACTACGGTTACTAATCTTAATATCGATATAGATACTCGGTACGACCGCAAATTCGCGAGTTACTATAGATAGGTCGACCTCTATAGGTCTACTATACAGGTCCTTAATATCGGCTAGTAGAGTATATCTAACCTATATACTAGTAAACTATACCGCGTAGGCGCCTACCGAGCTAGGTACGTTATCGGTATCCGTCGCTCTATCCGCTAGTAATTCCTAGAAGTATAGAAGGTATTCTAGGATACAGACGTCGATATACGTCGCCTTACCTTTATCCTTTTAGAAGGCTACTAGATTGCGTATAAACTCTAGATTATTAGGCACTCGCTTCTAGAAGAGATTAGTAGGAACCCTATAGGCTAATAGATCGCCTATAGATACGCTAGATTAAAGATTAAGAAACTAAGAAGTCTAGAAGATGTTCTATATCCTAGTCGTATCTCCTACGCTATACTTTTTAATATAATTATCGAAGCGGAATAACTTCGGATTAGTATCCCTCTTCCTATTATAAACGGGCGGGTTAGCTAGACTAGGAGACGAGTCGTTCGTACTATCCTCTATTATTTCTATCTCCTAAGACCTAACGACCTACTAATCTAGCGTAGTAGATATAGCGCTCTCGGTAGGAGACTCGATTAAAGTACTAGGCGTAGTACTAACTTGTCGTTAAGCCCTCTACTAAGTAGTAATAAGATTCGTAGTCTTAGTAACTATCTCCCGCTATTCCTTAACCTTATCTATAGTCTTCTAACTAGGTATGCCTATAGGGGCTATACTAGGTCGCGAAGGGTTCTTAGTCTATAACTTCGTTATAGTAGGCATCGTAGTAATTAGGTCTATATCGTCGTCTCCCCTATCCTCCTAGAGACCGTACATTTCTACGATTAGCTAGTCGTTCTAGGTTACGACTACCGCTTTAACTACTATAGTAGGGATAGACCCGTCCTTAGTACGTTCTTCGTCTATAAGTTTCCTAACCCTCTTGCCTTCGCGCTTAGCGATAGCTACGAAGGTACTATTACCTAGGACCTCCTAATAGATTAGTCTATACCTAGCTTCTAGTAATAGTAGGATAATAGCTAGCTTTAGAGTACGGAGGTCCTATTAGTATAGTATCTACTTACTAGTCTTACTATAGTACGTCTTACCGTTTTGTTTGTTTATAAAGCCCCTATCTATAAGCTCCTTCTATACCGGATAGTCGTTCTATATATAGTTAACTCTACTATATATCTAATACTTACTATTAAGATCGGGATATATCTTTCTCGTACTCCTAGTCCTCTAATTAGTAATAAGTAGAACCCAAACCTACACAAACCCAAGGACTAGGTAGTATAGGAAGGAACTATAGGTAGCATGACCTATTAGGCTATAGGTAACCATACTAGGCGGCCTAACTGTCGTAATAGTCATAGAGGCAGTTAGTAGTGATTAGAGCTCTATAGTAGAGGTACATGAAACGTAGTAAGCGATGTGTACTAAACGAAGGTTAATAATGTCTCCCCCTCGTAGGAAGAGGGCTATATGTACTAATCAAGACCCCTACCTAATTAGGTAGACAAGTGTGTCCTAGTTACTAGACAATATTAGTAAAGATATCTACTATAGGCACGTCTAGATAGATATCGTTAGTATCTCCGATAGTATCTAATACTTTCTAAGTCGTACCGAGCTTATTAGTAGTAGTAACTAATATCTTTAGCTTATTAATACTAAGGGCGCGAAACTTATCGATAAACTAATTAAATTACTCGTCCTCCTAGCTTAGTAGAGTAACTACTACTACCTTTGTAACCGGTAGAGGGGCTAATTAAGACTCCGGTAGGAACCTTAGGATAGGAATAGTAGGCTTAGAAGCAAGATAGACTAAATCGATATCTCTCTTTTCCTCGCTAACGATAAACTTCCTATAGTCGGTAGAGCTATTAATATCCTACTTAA